>WHVE01000530.1:0-94548 GCA_015178995.1 Trichophaea hybrida
AACAGATGTATCTTGACAAACAAATAAACAGCTACAAACCACTGTTTTAAGAAGCCTGGAATATAGGTATCCACAAGGCACTGGACCTGGGTGGCATAGTAGCCTCTTTTAACTGGAAGCAGGGGTGTTGATACGCCACAGATGCTATTGCATCAGTGTTCGAAACGGGCTGGGCCGGGCCGGCCCTGACGTCTTCAGGCCCGGCCTGCGGGCTTTATATCAAGCCTGGCCGGCCGCACTTAGCGCGGGCTTTTCAGGAGAGAAGCCTGGCCGGCCTGCAAGCCGTAGCGGGCCGAGTGATCGGTCGCGATTCATGTCCGCGGGTGGCAGCCACACATTGAAAATGTCATAGAGCCATGGTATCATTACTGGCTATGCTATCAATTGGAGACGTCAAACACACACAAAAGAAGGATACTGTCACCGAAAGTATTGACAGTTAAGGCTCTGGTTCCGAAGTAATCAGCTATGGGGTAGTGGGAACCATGAAAGCAAGTACACCTCTCGATCCTGACCTCCAAGTCTTGTTTTATAACATCTCCGGCCGTCTTTCCAATGCCCGAAGCATCTCATCCAACTTCCTGACCTTATTTGACTCCACAATGCCAGCTTTTTCCCAAGACTGCATACATTCAGCTGCACAAATCACATCATCCCCCAGGCAATTTCGGCAACCTAAGATAAGCAGCTTCAAACTACTGAATACCCTTTCAACCTCAGCGGATATGGCAGGTATTGAATGAATGGAGAATGCCATCCTAGCGATCTGGGCAATGAGCTCTAGAATCTCATCTTCAGCTGGTGAGTCTTGAAACAGGTGGAGTGTTGAAAACAGTGTAAAGTGATTGTCTATTGTACACAGTCTAAAGATCTAAAAAAGAGAAATAGCGATCTACTTATATAGAGAAATGAGAAGACATCACCAGATGACAAGTATCATACCCGGGCCCAGGACCGCAAGTGTTGGGCGCGGAAATGCTCGCCGCCGAAGTGCTCGGAGCCTGCGCCATGGCTTCATGGCTTGAGGTCCGCAAGTGCTCGGAGCTGCCACCGGCGACATCACTGAGTACCGTCGACTGATCCCGGGCTAAACCCCGAGTGACGTCAAACAACTACTGTCAACATGGAGCTGATCAGTATTTTTGCTGACAATGTTCTGCCGTGCCCGCTTCTGTTTCCATAGAGGGAGATAAGCACTTGATGACGAAGACGCTGGCAGCTCCACTGCCATGATAGATGATGTAGGCCGTATAGTAATACGACCACTCCTTTCGCCTCCACGACTTTTAATCACTCCGCAACACCCATTCAGCTCAAAATAGCTTCGTCTGACACCTATTCTGAAGAAAGCCTAGACGGGCCTGCGGGCTTTGACGAAGGCCCCGGGCTTTTAATTAAAAAGCCCGAGGCCTCGTGGGCTTTGAGATTACCAGCCCGGCCCGGCCGCCTCAAAGCCCTCCTGACAGCCCACGGGCTGGCCGGGCCCGTTTCGAACACTGTATTGCATAAGGATTATTGCATATGAGTATGCACACAGAAAAACCCTAACCTCATTGCGTAACTATATGACTTGTTGGTCATCCTCATCACACGGATGTGTATATAGACGGAATTGTTGCATAAATAGTGTTGCATAAATAGACCTGACACGAGCTGACTGTAAGCGGGGCTGATGGCAGGCATATGGCACACAACTATCTTGTATATATCTCGAGTCGTTCTCCTTCTTTCTGTCTTTACCCTCTGTATCTTAATCTACACACACGGATCTCCCCGTCCATATCCCAACAGGGATGTTACATATGTACAAATGTCCGATACAGCAGCCTGTAAGTAGGGCTGATGCCTACTGTATATATCTCGAGCCTCTCTCCTTCTGTTTGTCATTTTCCTGTACCTCAGTTTATACACACGGTTCTGCCGTAACATAGTAATACGGGAGACTCTCTCTAATCAATCATCATTTTCCATATCGAAGTAACAACCGACAGCTTTGCAATATGGAGAGTATAATAATGAAGCTGCCTGAGTGTTACTCAACAATGTGATGTATATGAAAGGCTGGACATAACAAGTATCATTCGAAATTGCATGAAAATCGAATCTGCCGGAGATGAGAGGGATTCCGGCTTAGTCGTACTAAATTTTTGTTCTTGGTGGGTAAGTCTTAGCTGTTGGAAAAGGATTGTAGTGACGCTCTCCGTGTGGCATATAGAAAGGCCAAAATCGTTGAAACAGCATTTCGCCCAAAAGGCGTACGAGTTCCTAGACGACCACCAAAGCTGTTGGGATGGACTGGAGAGTGGTTGCTAATGGTCGGAGTCATAGTGTAGGCTCATACATGATTAGTCACTTGCCACTTGCATAGCCACTGGTTGATTTGTAATGTATGTTCTCAATGGTTCTTCAGTCGAGATTCAGGATTTTCATGGTTTTGCTTGAGTATATGAAGCATAGATTTCTCCTGTACTCTGTTCGATAGACAATCACTTTTGTATGATAGTTAATCAACATTTGTTGTACTCGATTGTTCTCAACAAAAATTATAGTGTAGCGAATATACCGACCAGTCTCGGTAGTTAAATACTTAGTAACTTGGAAGGAAAAGAATTTGAAATGCATGCGAGAACAGAGCCAATTACACCTGCACGGATTTCCAGCCTAAGGGTACTACTTTACATCCTTTTAGTAAACTTATGATTTGAAGAGGATTACAAGTCAGGGTGAAAACCAAATGTTCGTGGCCTTATATACAGGCAGTGATGTCAACCGTCCCGTCGGACGGCCGGGGACGGTGGGCCGTCCGAGATTTCCCCAGGACGGACGGGACGGCGCCAAGGCCGTCCGTCCCGTCCTTACTCCACAATGACGGCAGGACGGCCGGGGACTTGCCGGGGACGGCGACTTTGCCGTCCCCGGCAGTCATCCACCGTCCCCGGCCGACATCGGGCGGTTACAATATGAATTTAGATGAAATCGAAAATAACCCTGAGAGCGCACGGTAAGAGACATAAATGGACCCATGCCAGGGTGCTGTGACACTTATATCTAGCTACAGTGCTATAACATGAGTAGGTGCGAATTATATGTACTTATAACAAATTCGTATAAAACTAGGTACAACTAATCCAGTCTATTCTCTTGACCTCAATGCAAGATCATTAAGCATCTGTTCCATTCGTACCATATCAGACTCCGTTGCTCCAAAGATTAACCCCTGCTCTACCCATGATTTCAGGCTCCGCATCTATTTATATCTCTTACAGCGCGCTCTCAGAGTTATTTTCAATTTCATCTAAATATATTTTGTAACCGCCCGTTGTCGGCCGGGGACGGTGGATGACTGCCGGGGACGGTGACTTCACCGTCCCCGGCCGTCTTTGCCGTCCGTCCCCGTCCACGTTCAAAAAGACGGCACCGTCCCCGTCTGGCCCAAGGACGGACGGCGGCAAGCCGTCCGTCCCCGTCCTTAGTGATCCCGGACGGACGGGACGGTTGATTTCACTGTATACAGGCATCTCAACGGTCCGGGGCGACTACAGTCATTCGGGGCCCAGCCTCGCCGTCCCGTCCCGGGCATGATTTCAGTGCCCCGGTCCGTCCGGTGCTGAGATCTACTGGACTAGGGCCCCTACAGGTACCTACAGGGGACCAATGGCTACCGATCCTGGTTGTGGTACTAGAAATGCGCTTATATCCAGCTGTATTTCCGGTGGCGCGTTCGAACTTTGTCATAGTTTGCCTAAATATTTGTGGCCAATTGCAGGAGAAGAGGCAAATAATGGCATGGATTACTCACTCTGGAAGTCAAGTCTATGATGATGTGATTTCCGCTTCCCAAACTGAAGTTGTATTACTGTTTGTACCCTTGCTGCAAGACTGCAGGGCCCTGTAGTCCGTCATGTCCGGACAGATTTTGCCCTGGTCTCAAACGGTCCAAAATTCGTTGCCCCGAGATTAATAGTCCTGTCCCGGGCAGCGCCTTGCCCGGACGGGATGGACTATTGAGATGCCTGCTTATATATGCGGTACAAATATGGACCAGTAGTGAGTAAAGGAATGTGATGCCCAGAAATGGGAGATATTTCTATTGGGAGATTGTGATACAGATACAGTGGCCTGACATTTGATGCAAGTAATCAAGCGATTTATATCAAGATGTGAGGAGGAATGGATAGCTTTTGTCCTACCATAGAACCAAATAGATACTTGAACAGAGATGTGGTTGACCTAGTAAAACAGGCGGCAGAATGAAAAGAATCCAAAGTAACTATGTACATCAGGTATAGAGTAATAATGCAGGGTGGCATGGTTTTTGTGTGGTGTGCTAGAAGCGTAGTGTCTATTCTCTAAATGACACGATACATGTATACACAGAGTTGAGCCGCACACGTGACCAACGTACACCCTACATCCACCTCCCCCTACAAAAGCTTTCCACCTGAAAAACAAAAGAAAACGCTCCCAAAACTTCAATCTTGCATTGCCGCTACCCTCGCGCTCCTCCTTGTCGGTGGTAGCCCCTTGATTTTGGCTGCCTGCTGTCGGTTTGTCGCCGACTTCAGCGGTCTCCAAGGGTCAGCAGGGCGTAGGTTCTTCGGGAGGAGTTTGTTCAAACTCTCGTCATTCATCGTAGCCACATACTCCCTGACTGTCTCCTTGCCTCCGAAACAGGTGAGGTTCGTCAGTGGCTCCCACGTGCACTCCTCCTCCGATTGGCCCTCCCACTGGACTCGAAATTCGACCTTTCCCTTCTCGACTCGCCACTCGCGAATGGCTTCCAACCCATACTCGGCATCACCGCTCTTGGTGACTCTAATTTGTGGCGGTGCCTGCTGTGGTCAGGATTCGTCGATGGTGCACCGTTTAAACTCGCTGATATTGTAGGTCTTGTGAATGCGGAGATGCTCAGGCATGTCGGCGATCTCGAAGGCATTGCCATGGCCGCGTTGCATGCCGAGAGTGTATGGGCCGACATAACGTTGTTGTAAAGCTCGACTAAGCCATGCGCTAGACTGGTCGGTGTCGGGGTCGGTTCCAGGTGCAGCAGCACCGTAGCTCAGCGGCATGTTTCGAGTGTTTATCATCACACGGTCGCCAGATTGGAAATTGTGTGGTTGCCGTTTGTTATTTGCTTCTGCGGCCTGGTTCGCTTGGGCAATTGCAAGTTTCTCCTGGAGCTGGGCGAGAATGTCGGCCATGGTCGTTGCGAAGCTTACTGCGTGATGTCCTCCAGTTCGACTCCCAGCATCGCGGTAGGAGTTTACGGAGGTTGTCGCAGCAATGACGTCAAGTGGCATCTGTGGGACGTATCCTAGGTCTGCTTCGAATGGTGTCATCTCCGTCGCCTTATGCTTGCTTGCATTATATGCGAACTCCGCCAGTGGCAGCAGTTTGGCCCAGTTCCTCTCGTTTCCAGCGGCGAAGGTGCGGAGATATCGTTCGACAATACTATTGACCTTTTCTGCGAGTCCGTCAGTCTGTGGATGGATAGCAGTCGACATACGCAGCTTAGTCCTCCATAATTGATTCAAGTGTTGCCAGAAGTCGGACGTAAATCTGACGTCTCTGTCGCTGACAATCGACTCTGGAATTCCGTGTAGCCGAAAGTAGACGTCAATGAAAACCTCTGCGAACTGTTGGGCCGTGAGGTCTTTCTCCGTTGTGGCCGTCCAAATGGCTCGTTTGGTCAGGCCGTCCACGATGGTAATGATAGTGTCGTTACCGTTGCTGATTGGAAGCTTGGTGATCATCGGAAATATGTTCGCATCGCTTTCAGGCTCTTTCCAGCTTTCACCGGCGTGAAAGCGAATCTGCGAATACCCAGACGAGACCCAACTTTGAAAGTAGTGCGAACTTTCAGGCTTTCAGGAGGCTTTCGCTGCGTTTTTCCTTTCACGCAGATACACTTTCCCGATTTCCAGCTTTCGTGCAGATACACTTTCTAGGTGACAAGGCTGCGCTCATGGAGTAGCATTAGGCTCACTGGCATATTTAACTCAAGGTTTGCCAGAAGCTCAGGCCAACCTCCGCTCTAGCTAGCCTCCAACCTCCGCTCTAGCTAGCCTCCGCTCTAGCTAGCCTCCGCTCTAGCTAGCCTCCGCTCTAGCTAGCCTCCGCTCACCCTAGCATCTGAAGTTTGAGCAGCTCTAGCCAGAGGACGAAGCTCTATCTAGTGGATAACTTGGGTGCTCTGACCAGATGAAGAGGGCCAGCATCTAGCGGCCAGTAGCTAGCGGACTTAGCAAGAACTTCGAAATGTGAGCTCCACTTCAAGTGCCACTGTCACCATCACCCACACCATCACCATCGGGATCACCATCACCACCACCACCGGTTTTGCATGAATCTGCAACCCCTGCGCTTGCACATGAACTGATACAGGCAATCTTTGATGGAAGCCGAGCTGTAGATTCGGCTAGTAAATCTGACTAGGAGATCTGCTCTCCCCAAGGCTAGAATCACAACCGTTGACGTTGTACCATCAATTGTATTCCTCAACACCATGGCCTTGAACATCGTGAGATTAGGTGGAATAAGTTTCGGTGGTGAGGCTCGGATACGCTTCGATGGTGAGACTCGAATAAGCTTCGATGGTGAGGCTCGGATTAGCTTCGATGGCAAGACTAGAATAAGCTTCGCTAGTGAGACTCGAATAAGCTTCGATGGCGAGACTCGAATAAGGTTCGATAGTGAGACTCGAATAAGCTTCGATGGCGAGACTCGAATAAGCTTCGATGGCGAGACTCGAATAAAGTTCGATGGTGAGACTTGAATAAGCTTCGATGGCGAGACTTGAATAAGCTTCGGTGGTGAGACTCAAATAAACTTCGGTGGTGAGACTAGGATAACCTTCGGTGGCGAGATAACCTTCAGAAGTACAATAACCTTCGGTGGCGGAATAAGCTTTCGCCAATTTGGAGCATTATCAAATCGACGACATGATTGTCTGGAGTACGGTCCAAGTGATTCCTGAACTTCGGAACTACAATCATGTCATCGCTAGACCTTTAAACGAAGGTTATCCCTGGGATCAACTCTGCCACCCAGCCTGAGCCTGAGAATCTCACGATGCCCAACGCCATAGTGTTGAGGATTTCAATCTATGGTACTGGGTACATCGCGATACTTGAGCTCATGGGGAGAGCAGATCTCCGAGTCAGATTGGCCAGTAGAATCTGCAGCTCGATTTCCATGGACTCAGTGATATATGTGCGAGTATGAGTGCGAGTATGAGTGCGAGTATGAGTGCGAGTATGAGTTCTGAGATCGATTGATCTCTTTGATGGTGGTGGTGGTAGTGGTGGAGGGTGTAGTGGTGATGCAGGCAGAAACACCACCACACTCTAAGTTGAGCTCGCCGCTAGAAAGAGATTCGGACGCTGGCCAGAAAGTACAACCTAGCGAGCGCTGGAAAGTGAATCTGCGCGAAAGTGCCACCGCCGCGAAAGACGCAGAAAGTGGATCCGCGTGAAAGGAAAAACCCAGCGAAAGACGGCTCAAAGCCTGAAATGGGAGGAGAGACGCTGAAAGCCTGAAATGGGCGGAGAGACGCTGAAAGTCTCGCTGGTGGGAAATCGTGAAAGGAAAAACGCAGGGAAAGCCGCCTGAAAGAAGCTGAAAGCTGGAAAGTACGTTGCGCTTTCAGCAGCTTTCAAAGTATGCTCGGGTTTCCCGATGATGAAGTCGATGTTAATTCGCTGCCATCTTGCGTTGGGCACGTCCAGTGGCTGTAGGAGCCCGTACAGCCTCTTGTTCGTCGACTTTGCGCGGGCGCATGCCGCACAGCCCTTTACATACTGTTTGACTGTCTGGTACTGACATGGCCAGAAAAACCGTCGTCCGACCACTGAAGCCGTCCTGTCGATTCCGAAATGCCCACCGACCATGGAGTCGTGTGCCTCGTGTAAGACTTTGTTCTGGAGCTCTCTCGGGATACAGAGGGGGTCAGTCGCACGGTGGAGAATTAGCTCTTCGTCGTTCATCCAGTAGTGTCGTGTTCGATCACGTCGTTGCTTTTTCTGTCCCGGGGTTTCCTTCATCAGACTCGCCTGGGTGCCTTGGAGTTCACGATATACCATGCCGAAGTACGAATCTCCCGGGTACGCTCTTCGTACGTCGTCCATCCAACCGTCGGCCCGAATATCACTCGCATGCATTAGCTCTCCCGTGTAGTCGCTGCTCTCAGAGTTTTGCTCTACCAAATTTTCGGTTGACTGGCCACTGACGTCTGGCTGCCTGGCGACAACTCAGGCCGTCCGTGGTAGTGGACAATCCTTGTAATCGGGCCGTCGGCTGAGAGCGTCCTGGATGTAGTTCCGTGCGCCTGGAAGGTACTCAATCTCGAAGTCGTATTCCATCGGAGTCTCCAGGAGTTGAATTTGTCAACTTGTTAGCAGTGGCTGCTTAAGAATATGCTGCAATGCCGAGTGGTCTGTTTGAACTTTGAACTTGTCGCCATGTAGATAGAAGCGCCAGTGCTCGATCGCATCTTTTACTCCCAGGAACTCTTTGTCGTAAGTGGAGTACCGGTTTCAGCATAGTGTAGTTTGCGAGAGAAGTAGGCGATGATTCTATCCGTCCATTCACCAGTGGTCTCCTTTTGCAGTTGCCGTAGCGTGGCCCCAATAGCGAAGTCGGACGCGTCCGTCCGCACCAGATACTGGCCGCCTTCCTTTGATAGGTGTGCAAGAGCCGGATGGGCCAGCATGGCCGCCTTGAGGACGTCAATGCAGCTTGTCACCTGCTTCCACTGTTCTGGGTCGTTCTGCACTGTGTTGAACTCTGTTTGTGTTACGTTGAGCAAGGCAGTCAAGGGAGTGGCGATCTTTGCGAAATTCTTGACAAAGCGACGGTAGACACCCGCGAGCCCCAAAAAGCTGCGCATTTCATTGGGAGTGGCAGGGTCGGGCCAATCAACGATCGCGGCGATTTTCTCGGATGTCATTCAGACGCCGCTCCCGTTCACCTTGAAGCCCAAAAACAGTGCTTCTGCTCGGCCGAACTGACAATTCTCGCTCTGCAGTCGAAAACCCTCCCTGCGGATTGAATCCAGGACTGCCTGTACATGCTTCTCATGGGCTTTTTCGTTCTTGGAATAAATCATAATGTCGTATAGAAAAACGATGCAGTAGCCACAGTCAATATGTTTCCGTATGAGTTCAGTCATTAGCCTCATGAACTCGCTTGGTGCATTTGCCAGGCCGAACGGCATCACTAGCCACTCGTATAGACCGTCCGGGCCGATAAATGCTGTCTTCTCAATTGAGTCAGGGTGCATCCAGTGCTGGTGGTAGCTGCTGGGAAAATCGAGTTTGGAGAAGCATTTGGAGCCCTTTAGGCGTGCAATCAGATCTTCTGGATGTGGCAGTGGGAATCGGTCCTTAATGGTGATCTTGTTGAGAGCTCGGTAGTCAATGCACATCCGCCATTTGCCACCGGGTTTCGGTACGAATAGGACTGGTGACGCATATGGAGAGTGTGAACTGCGAATTTTGCTTTTCTCCAGCAGTTCGGTTGTCTGTTTCTTATACTCTTCCCACTCTGCGGCTGTCTGTCGGAACGGACTCCGGTGTGGTGGCTCTATTCCTGGAATCGTGCGAATGCGGAAGCCGCCTGCCGCACGTGTTGGAGGCAGTCCTTCCGGCTCCAAGAACAGGTCGTGGTACTGCTCTCGGACTCGCCGTTCGAACTCCGACAGCTCTTCCACTCCCTGGGCCGATTCCACTGAAATGCACTCCGCCCATATTACTGCACAATCGGCCTTGAATGTGGCTTCGTCGACAATCTCTCCAATCACCACCTCATCGACTAACTCCGCACCACATTCCATAGCCAGAAGCTCCATTGCATTGTAACCTTGAGGCCGCGTCGGCTCTGCCTTCGTCGTCATCAACTCGGTGGCTCTGCCCTCGTCATTCCTCAGCCCGTCTATTGTAAATTTGAATCGGCCACCATCTCCGTCGCCGCCCAGGCACACCCGATTCTTTTTGTGGTTGACATGGTGCGGAATCTCCTCCATCCAGTCTTTGCCGAGGATGATGTCGTAATTCGCCAATGGATAGACTACGAACAATCCACCGTACATGAGCCCACCGATGTCCAACTCCAGGTGTACTTCTTTCAACGGCGGAGTCTCCACCTGTCCCGCCGTTGTTAACTGCATGTCGCCTCGGTGTCGAGTCTTTGGCTTACCGCCGGCCAACTTTTGTAACAGGCTGGGGTTGACGAATTCATGACTGGCACCGCAATCGTAAAGGGTATAGGCCACTACTTCTCTTTTTTTCTTTTCTCTTGCTCTCCTTCTCCATTCTCCTTCTCTTTCTCGTTCTCCATTTTCGTTTCTCGAGTGGCTCGCTCGGTACGACACAGGGAGGTTGAAACGAAGCAGATTTGAGCTGTCACTTTCGGAGTAAAACAACTTCATATTTACGTTCTTACGAACTCTATTTCTGCTCGCCCCAGCCTCCTCGTTCGTCCCAGCCTCCGGAGGTGCCGTGCACTCGGCAGCACCTCCTAGACGTTTCCCGCATTCTCTCTGTCTTGAACTCCCGATTCTTGACTTTCTGCAGCCGTTGCCTCAGTTGTATTCACCTCCTGTTGATTCCTCCATTGTCCACTTCGACTGCCACCGTTTGCACCTCCGCGGCGGCGGCTGTGATTTCCACCTCCGCGGTCTCCGCAGTTGTCACCCGGTGCTTGGTGATTTGGGCAGTCGTAAGCCCAGTGGTCGTCCGTAGCGTGGCACTTGGCGCACTCATTATGTGCAAGTGGTGGTCGGTTGCCGCGGTTGCGATTCGTGTTCCGGTCGTACATCGCTGATATTTCGGCAGCCTTGGCTTTGTCTTTCGGGGTTGCAGTCGTATCGGAGTCGGCTACAAACACCATTGCCCGATCCAAAGTCGGTACGCCTCCCATTTCTCTTCTGAAACTCCGGTACTGGATGCAGGAGCGATATGCCACCTCATTCGGCCGTAATTTGCCTGCGTACTCTTCCAAGAGTTGTTGAGGGGTCATCGGTGCATGCGGGTCAAGTTGCAGTCGTAGTCATCGGAACTCTTCGTTAAAAGTACCTACATGGCCCTTGGCGGAGATGGTAAGTAGCCACCAGTCATCGTCGAAGTTTCGAAGTGCGTCCAAGGGTGTAAACTCTTCCTTGAGCCGCATGCAGAAGTCATCCCAAGTCGGATATGGCTGGCTAGACGGAAACGTTGAAGTCGCCCATCGTCCTGCTGACTCCTTAAGTTGGAGCAGAGCGTACCTGGCCCATCCATCCATTCGCGGCGCTGCCACTCCTGCTGCCATTGTTGGGGTTGTGGCACCACTGCCGACTGGGGTTGTCGTTTCAAGCCATCCAATTTCGTGGCATCGGGCTTCGAATTTTCGTTGCAAGTCGTTGATAAAGTCGCCGACGACTTGCATGTCCCGCTCGCCCTTGAACACCGGAAGTCGTTTGGGGTTAATTGTGAAGGTGTTGATATTGGTCGTGTTTCCTCCTCCGCCTTGACTTCGTGCATTGGCCATCATGACTATTCGTAATGCCTCCTCTGCTGCGGCCACTTGTGTCCTGAGTTCTGCCCTCTCCTGCTGGGCTGCCTCCGTTATCGCTCTCACTGCCAACGCCTCCCTGGCTGCCCTGTCCGCCTCGTCCTCGGCACCACCTGCAGTTGCTGCACACAGGGTTTTGACTTCTGCCATCAATTCTTCCATGGCCACCGCCCGGTCCTCGGCCTCGTGTAAGTGCGTACAGCCGTGTACGGCCTCGTATAAGAGTATAAGAGTAGATACGGTTGCAAACGTGGATATATGAATATAATAGAGTAGTATGTATGTAAGATTATCGCTGGAGTGCAATTGCACTCCCGCGAAGTGACTATATCATGAGCGGTTACCCGGCCGCCATTACATCATCCCCCTCTCTAGCTGCAGACCCCCTGGGCTGCCATACCCGTACAAGAAATATGAAAGAAGTAAAGATCCAGACTCGTACGCCCTCGTACGGCCTCATAAATCCCGCTACCGATTGGTACCGCTCAAGGGTGACCTTTCGGTGGATCCGGTGCACGGGGAAACTCCACCTCCAGTGGTAGGTGGTAAAAACCCGTGCCGAAGCCATTTGTACCGGGCCGAGATCCATGAAGAAGTAAAGAGAAGAGAAGTGAAGTGAAGAGAAAAGAAGGAAACCTCTAAATTGACCCGAAATCCTCCAAGCCCACCTCTCTGAATCCAAGTCCGCGAATCCAAGCCCGCTGCTGAAGCAGGCATCGTTCCAAGCCCACATTCAAGTCAATAGTTCCGAATATCCAAGTAGAGCCAATTTCTCAGAATCCAAGCCATTGCTCTCGGTAGCGCCGGCTCGGTGGAGCTTATGTCGTTATTGGCTTCCGCCATCGATCGTTCGTATATGATTTCTCTCGTCGAACCCGTTTCAGAGTCTCCAGGGTGGCCATCATGGCCATCGGGCCGATTAGGCCTTTGATTCGTCTCTGCAGTAGTTAATTGACTTCAATGGGTATACTCATCTTGATTATAGCTCCTGAACCACAGTCCATGCTCCCATCGGCTCCAGGTGCAGCTCAGATCCGAGTACACCATCAAGTAAACCTTCGGTTACGCCTTCGAGTCCATGGTTCCGAACATCCAAGGCCACTTTTCCAGCTCTCCAAATCCGAACTTCTAAGCCCACGGCAGACCTCGTCAGTGATAGTCTCCGCTCGGCATTGATTGTATGTCTCAATGATTGGCTCCAGATTGACACGTATATCGGCTAGTGATCCGAATTTTCTTCGTCTTTGACTTTGGGTTGCGATTCGGCTTCAAATCCAATAGTGGCTGGTTGATTTCTGTCGACTTCGTCCAGCCCTCGGTTGCAGTCATCATACATCGACATGCATTCGTACGTGCGTGTGCAAGTTGCGGTAACTAACTCGTTAGTGTGCCATAAAAGGTCTTACTCCCAATGTAATTATGTATGCTTCCACTTTAGTAGCATTAAGGCATCCATTCCCCGGTTCTCATGCCTTCGACTTCCGAATTCGTTGATAAATCTAATCCGTAAGCTTCCCATATGAAGATCTTACTTGCCATGTAATTCCAGCGCTGTTGCACTCTTGGAAACTCCAGGAAGCTCGCATCGCGGCAACCTCGTATATATATTCACGTCAATGTCCTCCAGCACTCTCGCACTCTCGCGACCTTTGTGCTCTCAGAAGCCTGTATCGCAGCTTCGTACGTCTAACCTGGAGCTTCTGCTTCCGTCCTCTTAAACCAATGTAGGTGTGCTTCCATTATACCGCACATTCCGATGAGGTGCACATTTCGTGCTGCTTAATGATCCATATCTCCGACCTTGAACATCTCTTTGCCGCTGGCGTACTTTGTCTGGCGGGCTTCGGCCTCCAGCACGCTTCGTCGGAGAGTTCGGTGCGTCTCCCGCACGCTGACTGCCATGGTCCATATTGACGTCTCGATAGACGGCTTCGCAGACTCTCGGTCATTCTGTATACCATTCGATTGAGCCTTGTAAATAATCCAAATACTGTTAGCCTTGAAACCACTCTGAACTTCGTTCCATGATAACTCCAATTCGTATAATATCTCTGATCCGGTAGCCATCTCGACTGTATGCCGGTAGCCCCATCGGAAGGCTTCATTTCCATGATAAATCCTCGGCGTCGTAATCATTGACTTCTCTGGTGTACATCACCGTAACAGTGCTTCTGGTGCGGTAGTCGATTGCAGTAGGGGTCGTTTATGAATTCCCGGTAATGTTATCCCCCTGTTTGTGGTCAGAGCTCCGTCAACGACTTTCCAATCCTGATGCTGATCCTCGTATTGATTCTCTTGTCGATCCTAATACTTCCAATTGCCATCGTGGTTTGATAAGTAAATATCTGTTGATCATAGCCGGGATCTTGATTCCGATCATTTCGTCGGTATGTCCTAAATTTTCAGATCTGCGAATCTGCACTCAAATGCTAGTCTCGTAGCTTGTCATCTAAAATGCGACTTTCATAAGAAAAGGGGAAAGTTCCAAACGTAACCTCGCCTTGAATTGACTTATCGTCATCCATATCCAGCCATCTCCGTATGAGGTTATAAGCACCACGGAGGCGCAGCTTCGTGAATATCCTGGCCTCGCACACAGTTAAGCATCTCTGAGATCAACGGAAGGGGATACCGATTCTTCACCGACGCTAAGTTGAGCGCGCGGTAATGGACACAAAGTCTTAGGCCACCATCCTTCGTTTTCTGCAAAGAGAATCGGCGCCGCCGCCGGCGGTGAGGACTGCTGAATAACCCCATTGGCTAGGTTTGCCTCGATGTAAGCCTTTTTGGCATCCTAAATTCGAACTCCGATAAATTGTGAAGCCGCCCATGACCATCCGTCTCCGACTATGCGTTTCCGGAATGTGCAAATTTGCACTCGTATGGGCCACCTTTCGTGGCTTCTCCTGTAGCTCTGTAAGTTCTCTAAAGGCCTTCTTTTCTGACCTCCATGTAGTTAAAGTCCCATCGATACAACCGCCGCCTCTCATCGCACTCCCATAATCCATCCGGTGACATAACGTCCATCATAAGAAAATCCACTCATCGATCCGTGCATATTGCATGGGATCATTAGGTCCAAATCCACGATCCGGCTCTTGAGCACGCGATCTTATTCCGCACTATTTCGGGAATACCACTCCTCGCCACCATACCAGATCATTGTAGAGCAATTGGCTCGTAAGATCAAAACCACCAAAAGAGAATGCTTCTTTATGCCGTGATGTCTATTGCAGTCGCCAGCCCGTTTGTTTGTGGATAAATCGTCATTTGACATGGTATCGTCGTTTCGTCGACCATCATTTCGATTGTCTTTTCATCGATTTGGAGGGGATTCGTTGCGTTTAGCGTTTCGAGTGCCTTTCCATCGTTCCCACCGGTAATCGGAATGCTCGATGGCGATTCTTATCATATGTGAAACTCGTTTCTGACGTCCGTACGGGTTCGTATGACTCCGTAACTACTCCATATGTGTGTTAGCCAATTGTATGTGTAAAAGATGGAGCGGTAGATGTTGCGGAATCCAGGAGCCTGGAAAAGAACGGTTCGCCCACAATGGAGCCAAGCCCCGCCGTCCAGATGCTCCTTTCTTGACTCGGCGAGCCGGCAGCGGTTAATCAAGTATACCCTTGGGTGCCTCTTCTCGCCACTACCGCCGCTGCTCCCTGCTCGCCCATCCAGCGCCTGGGGCCTATCTCACTGACCATCAGTGATGCCTTTCACGGTCGCTCCCAGCAGCCTTGTACGAACTCCCACTCTTAGGAAGAACGTCCATCGACGACCCCCCTGGCCAATAGATCGTCTAAAGCAGTAGCACCAAGTATTTGTATATATATGGAGTACAGCCTCCTTCGGAACGCGCCTCCTCCCTAGCCGTGATCCAGGTACATTCCCGGGGCATTCCTGATGGTCTACCCGGTCCACTGCCACCTCTTCCGCTCACCCTGGGGTTCGCAGAGCCAAAAGTCGAATGCATTTGCAAGTCGACGTCAGGATTCCTGGACTTGTTCCAAGGCAACCCAGACACCAGCTTCACACAGTGCGTCCACCGCGGCTGCCACCATTTGTACGAATAAGCTCACTCAGCCAATCACGTACTTGTCTCACCCGATTGGGACTGTCTGACAACCAAACGTCCATTCCCACTTGGGGATACGACAAGTATCAATTGAACCTCCTCAAACTGTATATACCTACGGAATCCGCAGGTCTCCGGAGAGTGCCCAGACTGTTTCCCCACGAATAGCCCCGTGGATCCTCAGATCCCCGACTATAAACCAAATCATCTCCATTGTATTCTTCCCATTCGGAGTTGTAGCATGATCTGCGATCGCTTCTCCATTATCTTAAACTTTGTCCGTCGATAAATGAATGATGTTCATAATCATAACTGCCTTGTTGACTCCTTCGAGTTGTAGCCGTAGAGCCGTGGTTCCGTTTGCCTCCGTGGCTCATTCCAATCGTGTATAATTGCGTAATCTTGTAAGGCCGTTTAGGATCCCGTATAACTTCCATAGCCACTGCTGAAAACTGCAGGCAGCATCCGTAATAATTCCGACGTAATTGTTGCCTTGGCCGGTAAATCGAAAGAGGCTCGGCCTACTCGGCTCTGTTAGCCTCGACCGTGTATAAATCCACCAGCGAAATGATAATCCTCGGTAGGTGCAATGTGAAATGTAGCCTCATCGACTGCGCGTTGTGTTTGATTTTCGAAGATTAACGCGTTTAGGGGTGTCAATTATAGCTTCGCCAGCGCTTCGCCAGCACTTCATACTTGATTGACTTCCGTCAATAGTATCTGACTCGTCTCGATAGTTCGCATACGATTGCGCTCGTTGGACGAAATTGGAGGGAATCTCTGGAGTACGGCCGGTTTCGGCATTGCCGGTGACGCGTCTCTCGGGGTCACTTCGGCTCCGGAATCATTCCTGTAATCGTCAATTGACACAAGTGGATGATAACTTATCCGATCTCATCGCTCTCGCGATTGGTAGCCTTTAAGTTCTCATATTATGAAATTGTCGTGGTTGACCTCGACTGACTTGGTTGCGGACGCGTCTCTGGCCGATTGGCCTCCGGAATCAATTCGAAATCATATCTGCTACCGTCAACCTCAATTGGGTGTACTTATCAAGACTCTTTGCTGATGCAATCGATAGCTCTCAAATCCGTATGATTTCTGGTTCGGAGGTGTCGCGACGCGTCGAAAAGGGGTGATTCATGAAATCCCGTGAGCGAAACGTATCAAATTAATAAAGAGCGATAATAGTGTAAGTGCGTACAGCCGTGTACGGCCTCGTATAAGAGTATAAGAGTAGATACGGTTGCAAACGTGGATATATGAATATAATAGAGTAGTATGTATGTAAGATTATCGCTGGAGTGCAATTGCACTCCCGCGAAGTGACTATATCATGAGCGGTTACCCGGCCGCCATTACACCTCGTCATAACATTCCGCCCACGCGTCTTCTAGGGCTGCGATGTACCCTCTCCACCGCCCATTCTCATTTCGGCCGTCGTTGATCGGCCTCTCCAATATCCAGTGGCAATACCGGACGTACTTGTCTGACCGTGGTCTCTCGTCATTCGGTTTGCATAGTAGGTTCACTGTATTATCCATGTAATCGGGGTCGTGATACCACGGATCGTCGGTGCTGCTGCTATTGCCTGCGTCCGGCTGCGGGGGTACCATTCTCTGTCTCGGCCGCCTTCTTGATGCGACTGAACGTGACATGGTTCGGATTCTCTTTTATTTCCCAAGGTGTTGGGGTTGCAATAACGTGTCGGTGTCTCGGGGGTCTCTGATTCTCGGGGTCTCTGATTCTCGGGGTCTCTGATTCTCGGGTCTCTGATTGTCTGGGTCTCTGGTTCTCAGGATCTCTGTTTCTCGGTGTCTCTGCAATTGATTCTCTCTCGACTCTGGTCGGTGATCTCGCTGTTATCGCTTGTGATCTCGCATAGAGTGTCTCGTGATGTCAACGCGTGGAACGTCGGTATAACCTGGTCTCTGTCTCGTAGGTCCTCTCGATCTGCTCAATTGCGTCGACCTGCCACTGCCAAAGCACCGGAATCGAGGCAAAAGAGGGTGTTGATGTGTTGCTACCAAGATATGGTGTGCTAGAAGCGTAGTGTCTATTCTCTAAATGACATGATACATGTTGTTCTAGTCCATTCACGGAGGCGGTTACTCCGCGGAGTACCTAGTCAGTTCACGGAGGCCCACCTTCCGTGAACGAACCGTCCGTTCACGGAGTCCGTACCCCACCTCCGTGAACTGACTAGTTCGTTCACGGAGTCAACGAAAAATTGTAACTAGTGGGCTCCCTCTTCCCTCCGACATGCGCTTTTACATTTACAGTCATATACACACAATTGCAGAACAAAAATGGACACAGAAAGGAAAAACCGAAACGAAATTGTAAACTAATCATAAACAAGGTTGCCGCCTCGGAGGAGTGGAGGCCACCACTGTGGCTGCCACTCTGCCTGGTCTCTCCCGTTCTACGCCCGACGTCCTTTACTGTGTGTAGAGTCGAAAACACAGAACTTTAAAAAATGCAATATATGCATGGTGCGGGTGGGTGGATTGATGCTGAAGGTGCTGCTGGCCCAACCTCTGCCCTTCCACCTCTTCTATATACTCCTCTCCTCGCTCCTGACTTCCTCACGCTCTGTCTCCAACCCAAACTCAAACTTAAGCTCAACCTCAATCTCGGGCTCTAGCCTCTAGGTCAAACTCAAACTCAGGGTTTACCTTCGGCCGCCGCCAGCCATCCGTCAGGCCCCGCCCACCAATTCGCTTCCACCAGCCCTCAGCCAAGCTGAACCATATACTCTATACATCATCGTGATCCCTACAATCGGATGCGTCTTGGACATCCTGACACAACTACAATTACACTCTGCTCCATGTCATCATTTGAAACCGGCTCATCTTCCTCATTTCTCTCCTCATTGCCCTCCCCCTCTTCCTCTTCCTCTTCCTCCCTAGTGACCTCTTCCTCATCCTGAACCTCCTCATCCTTAGTATCAAGTTCTGCCAAATCACTGCTATCATTGGCAGTATCCTCCGCAGATGTGGGATCAGTATGCGCGCAAGCATCTCCTTGTGTATTCGCTCGACGGCGTTTTTGATTGGGACTTGGCTTCGGTGGAGCTGATCTTGTATTTCGTTCAAGATTGAAAGTAACTACCTGATGGCGCAGCAGAAGCTCCAGTATTTATGCACTGCGCACCACCATCTCGGCTATGGCAATGAAGTGTGCGCTCGGCTGTTGCATTGAAACACTTGCAATGAACAGTACTGCAGTTGCCTTTACACTTTGAATGTACTCAATTGCGCTGCACTGAACGTAAGCGGTTGCACTGATTAAATTCAGCTGGATAGAGTCAGCTGGGTGTTTTTGTTTTGTTTTAATCATATTGCATTCGGCCGCTTGCGGCCATGGCATAATCTAAGTCCTTTTCCCCGATACATCTCCAGTGTGAGCCTTGGGTGTCCCCTCAACCCTATTTGGATCCAAGTCGTATCCTCCTGATTTCCTTTCCCTCTTCCGCCGACGCAAAGTAATTACATTCTTCCACCCTCCTCTATCCTTCCTCATCCCCTCCCGACGTCCCCGAAACTCTTCCAACGTCTGTCTCCTTGCAAGCTGAGTGTACGTACATGCTAGTGCGTGCACATACAAGCGTGCAGAGCAGAGTATTTGAAAATTTTGATGGACTCCGTGAATGAACTAGTCAGTTCACGGAGATGGGGTACAGACTCCGTGAACGGACGGTTCGTTCACGGAAGGTGGGCCTCCGTGAACTGACTAGGTACTCCGCGGAGGAACCGCCTCCGTGAATGGACTAGAACACATGTATACACAAAGTTGAGCCGCACACGTGACCAACGTACACCCTACAAACTGGATACTGAGGAAGGAGAGGTTCACGAGGAGGAACAGGTCACTAGTAAGGAGGAGGAGGAGGAGGAGGAGGAGGAGGAGGAGGAGATGGAGGATGAGAAGGTGATGGAGGAAGAAGATAATGTGGAGGAAGCGGGAAACTAGCAAGAGACGGTTTCATATGATGACATAGAGCACTGTGTAATTGTAGATGTACGACGACGTTGAGGCATACAGCTCGTAGGGATCACGATGAAGGTGTACAGAGTAATTTTTTTTTCTGGTTGAGCGTAATTAGCACTTTTGTATATACACTCCGCGAATGGACCGGTCTCTCCGCGGAAGAACCGCCTCCGTGAATGGACTAGAACATTAAACAACAACAACAACGGCACTGAAGCGTCCCCGGCCGTCTTTGCCGTCCGTCCCCGTCCACGATCAGAAAGATGACACCTTTTCCGTCCTGCCTAAGAACAGCTGGCAACGTGCCGTCCTCCCTGTCCTGAGTGATCCCAGACGGACGGGACGGTTGATTTCACTGTGGGTATATCTATAGAACCTGGTGATAACCGAATATACTGAAGCATAATCAAAGATATCCAAGGATAATTGAAGAGAGCCAAAGTACTATCATTATATCTACAGTATAGTATCCAGGCTTCACCGCCCAGCTGCATGGATTTCAGTAGCCGGTGAACAAAGAGTAACGCTCAGTGTTGGCACGGGATTTGGCCCGATGGCTTGCGGCCCCCATAGGCCGCCGCCGCACCCCATGCCGAGGAGGAGGTTTAGCCCCGGGAGTGATGCCCAGCATCGGTCTCCGGATATGATACTCGGCTTCGCCGAGTATGCTCTCTCCTTTCGTATATATCTATGCCTGTCTCTCTCTCTCTCTTTGCTCTTTAGACTCTCACTCAGACCTCCCAACGGTTGAACCAGTGCACTGCTTGTAATGAGTTAACCAGTGCGGTATGTAGTTAGTTCTTGGCAGTGCAGTGCAGTGGGTGGAGGCTTGCAGTGCAGTGCAGTGCAGTTTGTAAGTTCAAAATCCACTGGTTCATTACTGGTTAGCTAGTTTGCGACCCAGTACCCATTCCACTTCTTGATGGTTCTTTACCACCCATTACGAATGATCTTGATGGTTATGCCACCTATTACCTATGTTCTAGATAATCTGCAAATCCACTAACTTAGTATATTCCTCTTTTTTTCTCTGCCGGATAACCTTGACACTCCCATCCTCTTCCTATACTCCTCAAGCCAAAATGTCTTGTTTGAGAGATTCCTCTGAAAGGCTTTTGAAGGGTGACGAGACGGGTGTCACTGGGGATATCTCCCTCCACACATCTTTCAAATCGCCACAGTGGGCAAGGGTTAGAGCTGGGGAAGGAAAATTCATGGTTGTACGTACTGTACACTGGTTCGAACCAGTTAGATAGTTGAACTGAATATATACAGTTGAACCAGTTGTCAACCAGTTCATTGCACTGGTTTAGCATGCAGTGCAGTTTGATCAGTCAAGTAGTTGGTGCAGTGCAGTTTTCCCTCGGAAACCCAACTGGTTTCCACCGTTGGGAGGTCTGCTCTCACTTTTGTACGATAGTCAATTCAATATCTCTATTCGTACTCGATTGATCTCAACACTCAGGGTCAGCAAGTGTTTGTTTTCTTCTTCGTATTGACCACTATTTATTTACTTCCACAACCTGGGAATCTGCCAGATGAAAATCAGTAGATGTATAGACTGGTCAGATGACAAATTTTAAAGCCGCCCAAAGTATAGACCGGCCCGGTCGAAGCCCATATCTGACCGGACTTACCGGTTGAGAACACTGCCTGAAGTACTTAAAGGCATTCTGGTAAGTATGGCTGCGGTATAGTACAGCCCAGCACCACTTATTCCTGAAATTGCTGTTTGGCCCAGAGGAATCCAAGGCCTGACCGGACTGATAGCTTAGGAACATTGGAATAATACATCTTGACAGGTGTTATTCTCAATCAGGCTTCACCAAAGTCTGTGCAGGACTGGCGGATGTCTATCCGATCCTGGATTATGATTTGTCAGGCGGAGAGTTTCTGGACTAGCGTACTGCCGGGGCCGCATGTAAGGAGAGTGATGTCTGGGTGCAGTGTTCCCAATGGGCCAGGCGGGCCAGTTTCAGGTCAGAACTGGCCTGGCCCACGCGTGACATGCCAGGCCGATGAACGGCCTATATCTACAGGCTTCACGCTGGTGGAAACCATGGGTGACTGGGCCAACCATAGTTCTCATGGCCTACAGTTTAACTGTGGGTGCCTGTAGGTAACTATAGTTTCGAGATATATAGTACAAGAGTTATGTGGCCTTGCCACTCTTTCTCACCACCACATATGCATAGATGATGGAAGCCAATGGTGTGAGTCGTATATTGTGAAGAACTGAGTGGCAACATCTTGAGACTACTAGAATGTACTCCAAACCACTACAGATTGCCAACCGCAATGGTGGCGTACACTATTATCAAAAAGCCTATAGTTGGCCCAGTCACCCACAGTTATTGCCAGGCTTCGAAAGCGTAGGCCTGGCCTGCACAGTTCTTAATTTCGGGGGCCCTGACTGGCCTGGCCGGTGGGCCGCAGACCTGACTGCGGGCCGGCCTGGCCCATTGGGAACACTGTCTGGGTGAGCAAGTGATGTGGCGCTGACTGGCCTTCACTCCGATATTTCCTCATCCTCACCAGTTACAAGGTTCCTGTGCCTCGTATGGGAACAGGAGAGTGGTATGCAACGTAATCTATTACACAGTGAGTAGTTTTGAACCAAATAAACACCGAGATAGGGAGCGGTAACCTCCGCTAGGGCCCGCTAGACCCCTACTCAGGGCCTTAGTGATCTCTACGCATACCCCACCCTGGACGACATGGGCGGGCTCCGAATACTGGAGGTCCAACGGACTATTGGGAAGCTTGTTCTAATAAAAGCGGTTGAAAGAAATAGCATTCTGTGGAAAGATGATACGCTTGCCTAAAACCCTTCACAAAAACAAGGTCTAAATGACACCGACACCCAGCTAGACAATACATTTCGCATTTCACTAGACGGGTACAGCAGAGCCTGAAAAGCCTACCCCAAACCCTCCAGCGCAAAACAGCGCGTACAAGTTGCTGCTCCCATCAACCTTGAGTGTATGATATAACTGCACCTCTTCGGCCTCACGCTGAAGCCTCTCAACATAGCCGGCAGCGCCGCTCATATCAAGAACCTTATCGCGGGCTGCATGCAGCAAGAGCAGTCGAATATCTGGAACATCGATATCCCCGCGGGAGGCGAATACCATGCGGTTTTCGGATGTGACATACCGGCGCGTCCACGTGGGTGCGAACCAGCGCGCGGTGTGGAGATCAACCTTCAAAAAGTCTTGGCGAAAGGAAAACGGCGCATTAAGTGAACAGCAACGATAGCAATGAAAAAACGGACAGCTGCAATCGATTTCTAACGTCGAATTGAGCCCGGAACGAGCTTCCCAGCACCTTCTGAACCGCCGGAAGAGGGCAAGCACAGAATCCACAGAATTGAGTGGGTTCGCATAAAGGCTTGGCAGAAAATGTGACTACCACAATGCGTCCGTGAACAAGCAAGCGATGACGAGGACTAAGAGGTCTGTCTCACAGAAGTGATGACCGAATTCTGAGTGAGCGAGAGAAGTGATCTGGACACGGGAGAAGCGGGAGATAGGAGGAGCAACGTGTATATGGATGTCGTGATGGAGACGGTGACAGCAGCAACATTCATCGCTGCGGAGTATGCGGGCGCAACCAGATTTGACCCGATACAGAGAAATGAGAACAGGAAACAGAGTAGGAGGAGCGAGGCCCTGGCAGCCCCCAGCGACTGGAGAAACTGCATGGAGAGGACATTACGACAGCAGGCACAGGAGCTAACACAGCTGCACCGAACTTTTGGACATCTTGCAAACCTGTTGGAAGCCTGGGCAACCCTTGAGGAGGCACAGTGGCTGGGAATGATGTGGTGGATCCACCAGAGAGAGCAGAAGTGGAATGCCCGCCATGAGGACGGCAAGCTGTGGGGGGTGGGCATCATGAACATGATCGCAAAAACCATGAAAGGGGTACCACAAGGCCAGGATGGGAGAGACAAAGAAATAGAAATGACAGCAAGGATGGACGGTGGAGGGCTGGAGGCCTCGCTACATGCAGATATGACGCAAGAAGAGGGACCAGAGAAGCGCCAGCAGCTGCCACAGCAACCGATGCCCAAACTGCAGCTCAAACTGCAGCTTACACCGCAGTCCACGCCCACAACAAAGTCAGCACCCACGCCCGCTAGACAGTGGGAGACCGTCCCACCCCAAGCCAAGAGTCAGAGGGCACTAGTCAGCCCAGGCCCAGGCCCAGGCTCTGCCCCGGCCGCTGGATTGAGCATGGCAGAGAGACGCCTGATATTAAGCAGCGATGAGAGTGTACCGCTCTCCAATAAAATGGACCAGGAAATCTCCTCAGCAATGACCAGAGCGCTCTTCCACCAGAAGGCACCGGCCCACATTAGGATCATGAATGCCAAATGGAATGCCATCGGCGCAATTACTGCAATCCTGCACCCGAGTGCGACAGCAGAGATGGCTCTGCAGTACCGCGACATGATCATCACCACAGCGAGGACAGTCGACAAAGGAGTTGTGGACATCGCAGAGAATACGTCCAGGGAACAGCCAAAGGTCCACGCAGTCTATCTCATACAGTACATGGGGAATGGCACGGAATTCCTGCACAAGATGGGAGAAGAATTCGAAGCAGAGAACAAGGGTATAATGATCCCCACCCAAGTGAGGTGGCTAGTGAACCGCCATTGCATCAGGGAGAGGAGGCAGAACGGAGCAATTGCTGCGTCATTGGTAGTTTTTGTCGTAAAGGGGAGCAAGGTGGCACAGAGCTTAGTCAACAAAGGCGCCAAAGTGGCGGGGGTGTGGTACTGAGTCCAAAAGTACACGAACGCGGGACCTGACAGCAGGTGTGAGCTCTGCTGTGGGTGGGGCCACATTGACAACAAGTGTGGCAGCAAGCCCAAATGTGGCTACTGCTCAGGCCATTACCGGTCAAGCGACCACAAATGCAATGTGGTGGGATGCACTGCACAACAGGGATCACTCAGTGGCCACACGCTGGAGAAGTGGGCTAATTGCAAAGGAAATCATATCGCGTTCCGAAGCAGGTGCATGAAGACGCCTGAAGCCACTGAAGCGGCGCGGCAGAGCAGAAAAATAGGGCTAGCAAGATGAGTGTCCACATGTGCAGCTCAGGACATGGCAATGGCACCGGGCTGAAACAGAGTGGTGCTTGGCGGTAGGCCCCAGCGGGTGGCGGGAAGAGGGGGAGATGAAGAGGAGATGGGGGATGTGGACAAAGAAGAGGAGGCAGCGGGGGAGACAAGAGACGTCATGATGACCAAGATGGAGACTGCCACCAGGACCGCGGCTGACAGCGAAACTGATACTGAAATGGGATCCCTGGCTACCAATGATTAGCGTGAACAAGCACAACTGAGCAAGGTCATATGAATGGGCCGTTGCAGCGCTGGAGACGGGTGTTGAACGCAGTGCGAATGTAGTGTGCTTCCAAGAGCCACCGAGGGAAAAAGGAGATATTGGGATCAGCCATTTGGCATACGAAATACGAAAAAGAACAAGACTTTGGATCGCGATATGGATGGGGAGTGGCCTGGTGGTTGATGAGCGGACGGATTTGAGCAGAGGTGCCAGTGAGAATGTTATCGCTACTGACGTCAGGAGAAGATGTGAAAAGATAGCAAGCATTGTCAATATTTACGATCAGTAAGATGGGCAGTCGGAAGAGAGAGTGAGACTTGCACAAAAGTTGAACTGGCAGAGAGTTATTCGGCAGGGCAGATCTCTCCTGGCAGGAGACATCAACGGCCACAGCAAATGATGGGACCCAAGATGCCAAGTGCAGCGGAATGCTGCTTTCTGGGAAGACGTGATTGACAAGAATGGACTGGAGGTTGGAAATGACAGCATGCCCACCCACTATTGGACAAGAGAGGACCAGGAAGGTGTGTCGGTCATCGATGTGAAGATGGCAAATTGACCAATATTAAACTGGACCATACTAGCCGATGACCACGCCACTGGATCTGACCATGAGGTGATAGAATGGGAGTTGTCGGTCGACAGGCAGGAGGAGGTGGATCATGAGAGGATAGTAGGGTGATATATAGTCACAATCACGGAGAAGGATATAGAAGCAGTGGAGAAGATATTGATGGAATTAGGGAAGGCGAGTGATCAACTAGATGCAGAGTGCACAGAGGACAAGGTTGAGCAGGAGGCCACATGGTGTCAGGAAGCAATGAGCAGCGTTCTTGACGCAACAGCAAAGAAAATCCGGATTTGTGCCTGATCAAAGAGGTGGTGGAATGCCGATATCATAGAAGGAAGAAGGTTGGTCGGGAGAGGGTGAAGGAGAAGATCAAACTAAGAGCAGGCTGCCCAAGCGAAGGCAGAGTTCCAGAAGTCAATTCGGCAGTCCACAAGAACAATGTGCAGCGATTACTTGCAAAACCTTACCGGAGCCGAGGTGTGGAGAGTAGTACAATATGTGAACCCTCAAGCGGGCATGACCGTGCAGGCCTTAACAGAGAGAGAAGGCAAGCAAGCAAACATATGATTGGAAAAGGAGGAGATGCTGAGGCACGAATCATTTGCCCCGAGCAATGGCGACCAGTACTACTAACTACATCCAGCAGGAAGTGCACACACATGCGTCACTGAGCAAGAAGTTGAGTGGGCGTTATATTCTCAGTCAGTCAAGAAAGCACCGGGACCAGACAAGCAGTCTTTTGGCACCATACTACTGCTCTGGAAGTGGGACAAAGAGAGCATCGCGAGGCTGACAAGGTCAGCAATTCGCACGGGAAGTCACCCAGCAGTATCTCAGTGGGCCAGCAGGCTCGTTATTCTCAAGCCGGTGTGGTGGGGAAACGGCGCACACTACTACAATGCCACGCAATTGAGTGGGCACGTGACTGGGTTAGGGTTATCGCGGCTCTGCATTACGCCATTGACAAGGTTGAATAACCTTCGCAGGATGGCATACCACCAGCATCCAGAGACCGTAACAATCATCATCTCTTTCCTTCTTCTCTCTTTTGTTTCTTACTTCTAGCCAATCAACTATCTCGCTCTGGCTACTCCCTCTGTATGCTGCTCAAAATGAAACCCCCGTTTTCGTAGCTTCTAACGGAAACTAGTGTACGATCTCCTGATCCGGGATTTTCGCAACACCGGCAAGGACGACTATATACAGCGGAAGGCCTACTGCTCCATATTGCTGCTTAGCTGCATTGGAAAAGTGGTCGAGAAAGTTGCCGCGGAGCTGCTGCCAGAAGAAACCGGAAGCAGAGGGCTACTGAGCGACGGACAATTTGGAAGCAGCACAGGACGGTCAGCCATCTATGCAGCAGCCATCATGGTCAACAGAGCTCTTCCAGCTTGGAACAACGGCCACGTAACAGTCGTGCTTCTCATTGACATTAAGGAAGCCTTCCTGAGCGTGGCACAAGGAAGACTAGTCAACTTGGTGAAGGTCAGGCAAATGGACGGAGACCTTATATGATGGATGGAGAGCTTTCTGTCGGAAAGAACAGTGGAGATGATAAGTGAGGGCAATGCCATGGAAAGACACCCAGTGTAGGCAGGGATCCTGCAAGGGTCACTGGTGTCACCGATCCTCTTTGTGATCTATACCTCAAGACAAACCAAGTGGGTCGAAGAGTATGTATCAGAAGCCGTGAGGCCTTCATTTATAGACGATGTCAGCTGGGTGGCGACTCAAAGTGATGTCAACCATGTCGTCTCGGTACATGAGAGAAGGGCAGCAAAGAACATCGAGTGGGCAATTAGACGAGGGCTACAGTTCAACACTGCAAAGACCGAGGCGGCACGATTCACACACAGACGAGGCCACAGGAAACACCTCCAGCCAACGCTCACTGCAAAGATATGCGTCAGAAACAGGTCCATACGATTCAACACATAGGCGACATGCTGGCTGGGCATCTGGATGCTCGCATATCTGATGTTCAAGTAGCAACACAACCGATGCATGGAGAAAGCCAGGCCAGCAGAAGCCAGACTCCAAACCCATACCAAGACATATGGGGTTGTTTCTGAGAGGGTAGAGGCCATCCAGGTGGTGTGCGTCCAAGTGGTCGCACTATATGCGAGCGAACTCTGGTGGGATCGCAGTGAAGTAGGCAGGCGAGACTACCTCCAACTCCTTCTCAATTGACGAGCCAGATCCATCCTGGGCGCGCTGCTCATGACCCCGCGAGGTGGACTAATGAGGGAGTCAGGGCTTACACCAGCGCCGGTAATCATACACTCCAGACAACAGTGATGCGCAACGAGACTAGAAAATGCATGTTGCAGCAAGCTGAAGGAGATACACAAAAACCCCTCTTCCGGGCACCGATAGGCAGAGCAGTCAGGAAAGAGCATTAGCATGGCCGGAAACCGAAGGCATGAACTGGCCAGACCAGGGTGACAAACCAGTGATCAGGACCACCATTCTGAACGACACCACTGCATCCAAAAGCGCCATGCAGCGCTGGGTATGGGCAGTGTTCCTAAGCGGCCCGGCCTCCATTCTGAAAGCCTGCGCTAAGGGCGGCCCGGCCCGGCCAGGGTTAGAAGCCGCCCGGCCTGCACGTGATTTAAAAAGCCTGTATCGGCCTGCATAAGCCTTGGTCTGGTTGATGGATGGAATACGGCAATGGCAGTGCTACGATGATTGAGTTGGATATGGTTTATATTTCGTACTTTGGAGACTTTCTTAGTAAAGGCAGCAGAGAATCTTTGGAACAAAATATTCTGTTTAGGCTTAGTCCGCCAAGAAAAGCCGCCCGGCCGCCAAGAAAAGCCGCCAGGCCGGCCGGAAAAGCCGCCAGGTCCGGCCCGGCCCTCATTTGAAAGCCGCCGCTAAGGCCGGCCTGGCCGCTTAGGAACACTGGGTATGGGAAGGGAGAACTGTGTGCGTATATTCAACAAGGCGTGATGGCGGCGTTGCCACCGATAGGATGTGAACTTCGCTGAGCTCTGTAGTTAATATGAATATTTAGTTAGCACACCTGAGTGGTCGACAAAATCCCAAGTAAAGAAGTACAAAGGATTGGAGCACATTTGCTCATCGCTCCGGTTGCTCGGCCGCTGTGCGGCCGATCAACCTACGGCGAACTTGCACGCGTGCGGGTTATTCTGACTCTTTTTAGCTTTCACCTGTAGCTATTTTTCTCCTGAAATCTCCTCATTTCTCCCTCGTGGCAATAAAATGACGTGTGGCAATGACGTGTGAGCCCAAGGACAATGACGATGGTGGAAGATCAAGACGGTGTTGCGGATGACGCCACAGAAACCGAAGCACTTCCACATGCCGAATAATTGCAACCAATGAGCTCGAGACACAGCCACACGGCCAAACTTCGAACTAATGCGATTGCTTCGAGCTGACAGCCTGGTGTATAAGTATTAGATTATAAGAGAAGGAGAAAGACTCGAGGTATATACAGGAAGCATCTGCCCCTGCAGCAGTGTGTATCAGTCCTGTAACAATATGTACTTGTACGCTTGTAACAAAGTGCTCGTGCTCGGTAGTTTCGGATTACGTATGGTTGCTTTGTCATTTCTCTGCACCATTCCTAACTGTTAAGGCGATTATTAAGTACGGGTATCACTTCTTGCATGACGTGTCATGCCTTTTGTATTTAGTGCATGCTTGGCACGATGATATTAGGCTTCGTACTCGAAGCCTCGCACACAATCAAGCAATCTATTCTACAAGTGTCACCTTCCTCAAACGTTTCCTCTCTCCTTCATAAACGCCTAGACGAGCTTTATTTGGGTCGGTTCAACACTAACTACACGAATACCTCGTACCCTCTCGGTTGGCTAGCATCACTTCAATGTCCTCTAGCAACACAACTCACCCAGGTACCAGTTCTCGTGCCCAGACGTTTTCGCCTCGCTCGAAACATACGGAATTTACGACACAAATCGTAGGGGATGGCAGGCGAGACCACCACGTGTTGGCACGGGATTTTGGCCCGATGGCTTGTGTGGCGTTCGGCCTAAGGCTGCGGGCATGAGGCCGGTGGCTTGCGGCCCCCATAGGCCACCACCAGCCCCCATGCCGAGGAGTAGGTCTGGCCCCGGCAGTGATGCTCGGCATCGGTCTCCGGATGTGATACTCGGCTTCGCCAAGTATGTCCTCTTCTTTCCCAAATATATTTGCCTGTCTTTCTCTCTCTTTGCTCTTTAGACAATCACGTTTGTACGATAGTCAATTCAATATCTCTATTCGTACTCGATTGATCTCAACACCACGTACCACCTGAGCATTGTTTTGTATCCTGCTATCACTTATTACTCTTCTTCTCCAGCCCATCGAACCTAATAACACTATTTCCCTGTGAAAATCTGCAGACAAATTGAACACAATTGAGTACTCCTTATCTCCGCCGTATCTCCTTGCACTCTAACATTTCGCTGCGGGCGGTTCGCTATCTGATGACGTATCTTAGTTATCAATCACTAAAGAGGAATTAGGTACTATCATACTCTAGTTGTGTATGCAGAATGATTAAAACAAACAAACAAACACCTATTATGACCGGAATAAGACTGCCCGCTAGATTAGGCGAATATTCTCTCTTGACGCAACTAATTTCATCGTGAACATTCTCCTCTTCCAACGACAACGCTAGTGCGCGCTGAAGTCGTTCCTCGTCTGTCTCATTATCTTCATTCGTCTCATTATTTTCGCACGTATCATTATCCTTGTCCGCTTCTAGTGACATAGCTAACGCACGTTGAAGCCTTTCTTCGTCGTTATCACTGTCCTCGACTATATCTGGTGACATTGAAAGTGCAAGGCGAAGTTTTTCCTCATCTGTCCCAAAATCGCCACCATCGCCGCTTCTGTGCAATGTCCAAGGAGAATGCTGCAATCTTTCCTCGCCGGTGTTGCCGTTCTTCAATGACCTAGCGATAGCCAACTGCAGCAGCCTATCCGGAAATTGGACTGAAACCCCTTCCAGTGCCTCATGAAGCCCATACTCTAAACCGTTCTGACCTGACAAGCACAACGATGCCTCACGGCTCTGCCGTAATGAAACCAAGTTATCGTTGGTAAGTACGGTGTTGGGATGATTCTCGCCTAACGTCGTCCGATTTGTATTAGTAACTTCAATCAGGAGTGTTTCAGCTTCTCTCCACCGCCCTTGTTTCCAGTATGTCGATGCCAGGTTATTCATGCTGGTCAAGGTATCTGGATGCTCTTGGCCGAGTACTCTCTTGAACGTCTCCATGACCTGCACTAACAGCTTCTCCGCCTCTTTCCATCGGCCCTGATTCCAAAATGTCGATGCGAGATTGCCCATACTGATCAAGGTATTTGGATGCTCTTGACCGAATGCCTTGTTGCTCGTCTCCATGACCTGCACCTCTAGCGCCTCGGCCTCCATCCATCGTCCCTGGTTCCTGTATGACGTTGCGAGGTTGGTCATGCCGATCAAGGTATTAGGATGCTTTCGGCCGAGTACCTTCTGTCTCGTCTCCATGACCTGCACACCTAGCACCTCGGCCTCCTTCCATCGCCCCTGGTTAACATATGTCAATGCGAGGTTGCCCATGCTAGCCAAGGTATCTGGATGGTCGTGGCCGTATACCCTCTTTCTCGTCTCTATAATCTGCACCTCTAGCACCTCGGCCTCCTTCCATCGCCCCTGGTTGCTGTATGTCGTTGCAAGGTTATTCATGCTGCGTAAGGTATCTGAATGCTCTTGACCGAGTATCCTCTTTCTCGTCTCCATGACCTGCACCTCTAGATCCTCGTCTTCTTTCCATCGCCCCTGGTCTCTGTATGTCGATGCGAGGTTACCCATGCTGGTCAATGTATCGGGATGTTCATGGCCCAATACCCTCTTCGCCGTCTCCATGACCTGTACCTCTAGCACCTCGGCCTCCTTCCATCGCCCCTGTTTGCTGTATGTCGATGCGAGATTGCTTATGCTGGTCAAGGTAGAGGGATGCTCTTGGCCGAATACCCTCTTTGCCGTCTCGATGACCTGTACCTCCAGCTCTTCGGCCCTCCTCCATCGCCCCTGGTTGATATATGTCAATGCGAGGTTGCCCATGTTGGTCAAGGTAGAGGGATGGTCTCGACCGAGTACTCTCTTTCTCGTCTCCATGACCTGCTCCTCTAGCTCCTCTGCCTCATTCCATCGCCCCTGGTTGCTGTATATCAATGCGAGGTTGCCCATGCTGGTCAAGGTATCTGGATGCTCTTGGCCGAGTACTCTCTTTCTCGTCTCCATGACCTGCTCCTCTAGCTCCTCTGCCTCATTCCATCGCCCCTGGTTGCTGTATATCGATGCGAGGTTGCCCATACTAGTCAGGGAAGAGGGATTCGCCTGGCTGAATACCCTCTTTGTCATCACCATGACCTGCTCTGATAGCTCCTCGGCCTCCTTCCATCGCCCCTGGTTGATATATGTCGATGCGAGATTGCCCATGCTGGCAATGGTAGAGGGATGCTCTCGGCCGTGTACTATCTTATTCATCTCCATGACCTGCACCTGTATCTCCTCGGCCTCCTTCCATTGCCCTTGTGTTGAGTATATATATGCGATAGCTGTGTATAAGCTCAATGGTAAGAAATGGAGCTCTCCAAACTCTTGTATAATATCGGTAACCTCGCGTTCGTACACCTTTCGTGCGTCCACCAGCTTGTCCAATCCCCATTTTCGATATTCATGAATATGGTCGACTGGAACAAATCCGCTATGTCCAAGCATTCTTTCATTCTTGAAGTTTGCTGGCCGTACCTTCTCTTTTTCAATCTTCAGATCGTTCAATTGTTTATTGCTTTTTTCCAGCCACGTATAAGACTTATTGTGATCTGACTTGATACCAAATCCAATTTGATAACAAAATGCGAGTTGAAATGCGATGTGGGTAGCAAACGATTGATGTTGGTTCCTGAGATAGTTTTTTTCGAGACTGTCTCTAATTTGCATCCGTACACGGTAGTCAGTCTCCATAAAGCTGTCTAAGTTCTCCGCAATCTAAATTAATAGTATCAGCTGGATGTTTGGAGATATGTAAGATAAATCGTTACTCACCCGGAAACCAGCATGTTTCGAAAGCTCTTTGTTTTGGACCTTTGATCTTGCACTATCGGCTTCGAATCCGCACTCGAGGAACGCCATGAATTTTCTGCTAAGTTCGCTACCTTCGCTTTTCTGTCTTTCTGTCTCCAATTCAATTCTAAACTCCTTAGTAAACGCCATGAATTTACGATCTTGGTATTACTCACTGTTCTTTCCTGAGTAGACTCACCAATCTTCTCAGATCAGAGGTCCGTTTGGCTGGGTCAAGCGGAATCGCCAAGCAGAAAAATTCGCTTAGACGATTCCTATGTTCGGCATTTACTTCTGCCAGAGGAATGGAATCGATGAGTTGATTAGCCGCTTGTTCCAGTTTATCATTATATTTGAGTTCCTCAAGCGCTGTGTATGGCCCCCCGCCAGGCCCGGTGGGTGCGTCAAACGTGTATTCCGTGTTATTCAGTAGAATAGGTATACCCCCGGACACAATCCAAAGGCACAGCATTCCATAAGAGTATACGTCGGTCTGTTTAGCATCATGGGCTATGAACTCTCCAAAATGATGCTCAGGAGCGTTCCACGGCCTTGTTTTTGGCAGGCAAACCTTTCCTTCTTCTCCAGCTGCAAGTGTAGAATATCCAAAGTCCGCCACCTTGACTATAGTATTGTTAGTAGCGTCCTTGAAAATTAGCACGTTTTGTGGCTTGATATCGCCGTGAATTATATCTGTGCCCGTGTTAGACTTCCAGAAGGCAAAATCCAATTGTATTAGTGAGAACCACGGGATGGTAACGGGACGGTAACCAGAGTCTGTCACCCCATCCAGCGATGGGATTTAGGAAGCTGAAAATGTGAAATCTCGGGCGGTATTAGACGGGATTCCTTTCATTTCGTGTCAAATGGACAAAATTCGCCGCCCTGTAAGAATGGCTCGGCAAAATTACTATAGGACACACGGGAATAGAGTTCATTGAGGAGATTATTTGACGCCCAATAAGTGCCCTTATCGGACAAATATTCATGAAGTTGGCATGGGTGGATATTGGGGAGCAAGCCACCCATGCCAACTCCCGGAATATCTGTCCGATAAGGGGGCCTGTTGGACGTCAAATGATATCGTCCATGAGTTCTATAACCTCTGTATGTCCGATCCTGATTAGGCGGAGCAGTTCTTACGCAGTGACCGTATTTGTTATTTTTGAGCAGTAGAGACAATCCCGTCTGCGTACAGTGATTTCGCCGGACCACGAGAAATCCCGTATTGCCACTTGAACGGGACCGTTTCTGGACGGTGATCCAGTCCCGTTTTCATGCTGTGGTTCACACTAAGTTGAATGACGTACTATATGCATGTAATGCCGTGATAGCACTGCCAATTTCGGCACAGAGGCTGAGCCGTTCATCCATAGACATGTTTCTACCCTCACTCACGTTCATGAACTGTTGTAGATCCCATGCTGCTTTCTCAAAAACCAATACAGGAACAGCCTTCTCCGTCTTGCGGTTGATTTCCCAGCATATCCCCTCTAGGTTAACTATATTTGGGTGCATTTGGATAGCGGGTTGACTCAGAATCAATACTTCTGATATCAATGGTAAAAAGTCCGTGTCTGAACCATCGTCGTCGTGAAACCGCTTGAATGCAAGTGGCATGCTGGCGAATGTAGACTGGCTTATCGTCCCGGAGCCACCCTTGCCCAGATCATCGAGAGCAGGCTGCCACGTGATGTTGAGGTAGTCGACATTGCATTGTTGAACGACTGATAGAAATGCGATTAAGTCGTTTTGGGGTTCGCCGTGAGTGGGATTTGTTGGGGCAGCGGAGTGGCGAGTAAACATTCCATCCGAATATGACACCAGTTTCCCGGATTTGCATGTTGAAAACATGCTGTTCTTTGTGGATGATACTCGAGCGGAGTTAGGCGTTGAAAACTTGTGGAGCAGGTGCAACTGGTCGAGTTTGGAAATTAGAAGGATGGCGAAATGGTGTATGTAGCTCGTGATCCTAATTATTCAATGCATACCGTTTAGAGCTAACAACTAACGCATGCATGGAGAAACGGAAAGTATACATACCTATGACCGAACAATGTTCACTGTCTTGTGACTGATATTTTGCAATCTGCTAGTCGAATATTAATATAAGCAGTGGATGTGGCTGTGCTACCACAAAGCTACAGAAAAACTCATGTTGTGCAATGCCGCATAATGCGCAGGCGCGTATGAAATTATTGTACAGCCTCATGAGTTGGTAAATTAAAAACACAGTTGACTGCAATGCGCCTTGTCAATCTGCCTCAGAGGTCGGGATGGTAAATCCAATCGCAAGCACTTTGGTTGCATGATGTGACGTGTTGAACGTCATGCGGCAAACGCTACGTGCTTGTCGATCCAATCGCCGCAGCGTAGATGTGCTGCGCGAATTATTTAATTTTGCATGAAGTCGTAAATTATTTGCAACTATAGTGCAACACTGCGAACATGCATAAGGTAATGCTGTACGCTAGATAATTTAGCATAATTCAATACTCCCTGCGATACGTGCATATCTACTCTATAGAATGTGATTCTACGAGTTTCTTTTCTTCTTTGCTCATATGAACTTTTCGGCAGAACCATCGCGAGGCCACATCACTTATCACAATCCATCGTGCGCTCGAATCAAATATCACAGGTACATAGTTGTTTAACTAGACCACAGCTCATCTGAAAATGTCGTTTCGCGACGCGTCAGTAAAAACAGAGTACTGAAGTATGCATACTTTTAACAACTTGCATTGATGCGATTCTCCTATTTATTACGAACAAAAGAGCGGCATGCTTGTGACTGTTTGATGGATTATCGCTGACAGGGAATTGCATTTGCTTCCTCAAACCCCTACTTCAAATTATAATTAGTTTTAATACTACAGGGTTCATACTTTCTTTAGATTTATTCCTATTTATAGATTGCACCTAAACTGAATTTTTGTAAAGGGTAGAAATATCGCAGTCGAGACTTGGAATATCGTGTTTTAGAAACTCACAGAGCTACAGTATAAATAGTTTCCCGGCCAATGGAGTATGCAGGTACGTATACCTTTCTCACCAGTCTGAATAAATTGTGTTCACAGTCACTAGGCTGTTGGCGAGGCAATAAGGACTACAGCACCCGAGACACTCACTGAGGCAGGCTTCTCAAAAGTCCGTCCTGTCCGGGCAATACTCCGCGCCGCCCCGGACTATATATGGCAAGGATTATCCCAGACTACAAGGACTAGGGCATGGAACCTTCGGCCCGAATACCTGTTGGGCCTTATAGTCTAGCCCAGTCATGTTATCCGGTAAGAATAGGGTAAGACTACGGATATTGGATTGGAAATGAGCCCGTATTTTCGTATCCTAGCTGCAGGGAGGTGGCACTATAGGGCTATAATCGGTAATTCTTAAGATGACTTTATATCATTGGTTCCGGTACCATAATTTCGGCAACTCGCACCCTGGTAGGTATTAATGTGGGATATTCCGCCCGGGCCCGCCAGTCGCCTATACCGGGCCCAAAGTTTGTGATTTTGGCACAAGACGGACTACGGCGCGAGATTCCATGGTGGGCGTAAGGCAGACATATCTCCAGGGCTGTACCATGTGAGGCCTGTAGCATTCAGAAGAGCCGATTCTCAAATTCTCCTCTGCCATTATCCCACCGAAAACGCTTCATATTGTATTCTTTGGCGTCAACATTGGCTTGGTAGTGCTATTAGGCTGCCATGCAGGTTTCTTGTTTCTTATCAGGTAGGAGGTAAACGGTGGTCCATCGGGTATAATCGTCAACGAATAGGATATAATGCAGATGACCTCCTTTGGTAGCTATAGAGAATGGGCTACAGGTATCGAAGTGTATGAGCTCGAATAGTTGTGTAGCTCTGTCAACTTCGGTTCGAAACAGTTTTTGCTTATTTATCGCTTGCAGGCAGACATCTTACATTCCGGTGGCAATATCTAGGTCGTTAAATCTGTGTATTAGAGGTCAAATTGCCGTAGGATGTAGATACACCAGTCTTCGGTGCCGGAGTCTTGCGATAATTGTTCAGTTGGTCGTCGGTGGAGAGATCTTCCTTTTCTTTTAATTAATGATTGTAAGATCAAATGTTAGAGCCACAGATTGTATAGTCCCAATTTTAAATGCGAGAGTGTAATGTGATTAGAGTATAAAGAGATCACCGGTGCAATTGGCAACTATGGTTAGTGCCGAATTATGGTTAGTGCGGAGTTGGTAAATCTGAAGCATGTGCCACATTAAAAAGTGATTCTATATCCGGCAAGATCAAGTTAGTTTATAGAGAGCAGAGAGAGCCAGAACGTAAGAGCATCAAGTGCATTCAGATGTAAGCCCTGTGATATGTTAACGAGGCCATGGAAGGTGGCAGTTACCGTAGTCTAATCGCCAAGCTGGATGATAATGGGAGACGGTAGTCTTTTGAATCAGATCAAGCAGCTCCTATTGTTACACATATTGTGCGATGCTCCTCAGTCCACACCCACGTCTCAGATGCCGCACTTGACCTTGTGAGAGCGGCATGAGTGGTGTCATTTAGTAGTCGAAAGAGATATCGATCTCCAGGTGCAACCCTGTGCACTGTCGGGGATGTAGTTTCCTCCCGTACGGACGCCTGCGTATCGGGCCTCGAGTCCTGGTGGTTTCATTCGTTTCAAGCTTCGAAGCCTTGTTGGTGAGTTCGGCATTCTGGCCATGTATGACCGGGTGTACCACAATAGTTTCATATCTTCTCTTCTCTACTTCCGCAGTTGAGTCGTTTGAGAATACCTCAGTTTTCAGTAGTGCGATTGTTCGATTGGCAATGAGCGCAAGTGTATTCCTTATCGTCGTTGCAATCTTTGTTTTCGCTGTAGTTTCTGCGTCCCCAGTAATAACATCGTCCTCGGTGGCCTCCTCATCCTCTATAGCATCCGCGAGAGACTTGGGCTGTGCCGGTGGCTTCATCTTAACTATTATTCTTAAGGCTAGTGGCCTGGTTATCACTACAGAAGGCGTCCATGGCTTTTTCGACCGTAGGTTACGGAGTTCTATGTTTCATGATCTTGATCGTAGTCAAGTACCTATCTGGATGGCTATCTTAGATGTGTGTACACATTATCGGAGATGTCAGGTGGCATGCCGATTAACTGCAGACGGCAGTTGCAAAGTAATGTAAAGTATTCCCTAAGTGTTTGATCTTTCTTGAGGCGGCATGTACGTAACAAACGTTGAATGGTGGTCCTCCCGACGTGAGTTCCGATATTATCCAAGCAGGCATGCAGAGTATTCAACATCTCCTCTGGAGTCCGAAGACGTTGGAGATGAGACTGTATTTGGCAGAGCCTGAAAGGTGGATCGTAGTCTTGGCTTGGGCAGCTTAGGCTCTCCAATCGTGGTAGTCGAGGTCAATTGGCGGTGGTTCTAGTTCTTCGCTGGTGACAATTTCATATTTGCTCATGGCTTCCTGAACAAGGATTATGGTCGCTGTCCCATGTTCGTTGATAAGATAGGTGAGCGAAGGGTTGTTACCCCATTTAGTCTAATTGAAGACGGAAGTAGACATCGTGAGTTTAGATTGATCGTATGAAGTTTTAAGCGTGAGAGGGTTAGGGTTTGCAAATCGTGAAGTGGAAGTGAAAATAGAGTCTTTGACTAAGAGTGAGCGCTGGGCTCATAACCTGCTACTTTGGATGGTTCTAAGACTTGTTGATGGACTGATCTTCTTGAGGCCAGAATGCCCGTATATATACAGACTTGGTTCCCAAATCCACAGCCATATTCGTATGCATAACTCTTATCCGTTTGCATATCCATTTGCACTGATATGAGCCGCTCTCCTGAGGCATATCTTCATACACCAACTGCATATCAAACGGACCTGAGCAGTGAGGCTCACGATGCAGGTACACATGCAACAGAAAATAACTATGAGGATGATCGAGGCTACAATCTCAAAGGACAAGACGAAAATTGATATATCTTGCAACAAAGAAGGTTCCCAACCTGACATAGTTGTGATTCGCGCAGTGGCCGCATGCTGTCTTAAGTGATGGCATCCAAGTTTCCTGGGCAACGTCGCTAAGTTTTACTGTCAGCCTGACATTTTAAGTTCGGTCGTTTGCTCCCATTAGAAACCGGACTTTTTTCCAGGTCAGGACTTGCGCAAACACTGTGGAAGGTGTCGCGAAGGCGGAGTCCGGTCTTACTACTATGCTAACTGGAGATCGGATCAGATTAGTTGCAGCCGTATGAGAACGATCAGTCGACCAAGTCAACCTGCATGTGCGAAGTTCCCATCAACCTTTTTCCCAATTCTCACCAACCGAGTATTTTGCAATGGCCAGTCTGCAACTACCACGAATGTTATAGTTTTCTGTGCTCTTCTAATCTTGAGGGAATGGATGGAGCTTGCATACGGAAGGTAGCTTTTATAAGGGCGAACACTACTTTGTTGTTTACACTTCCCAAATTTCAGATTTCTATGCAAGTGCCTCGCTGGCGTCGAGAACATTAACACTTCCTATGCTATCTTACCGAGTGATCTATCCTAACCTCCAAAACTCTAACAACATTCTCTCTCAGAAACATACATCACATCTCTAACCTCGCAACAAAATTTTTAATCTGCACATCCTGCTCCATCACCACACCCACCACCATCTCGCGCAAAGCAAACTCTGCCAGTGCCCATCAAATACCAAAAATGCATCGTTTCACCATTCCTTCGGAAAACCCTCCAGCCGACTATTAGCAACTGTCGAAGAGCCCAAACGCGACTACCGGGCGCGACGCGAAAAAGTAAGCTAGATGTCGAAGGCTACCACAACAGCAAAGCCGCTAGTATTCCCTTCGCCCGAATTTGATCTGCCCTTGTTGGCAGTGCTCTCAAATGCGCAGCCTAGGCTGGTAGACTCGACATTGTCGTCTCTGCCATCTACATCTCCGGCCCCCTGCTCCTCCATCGCAATCCGTAGCCCCAGCGGCCTACAGCAATCCTTCGACCAAAAGTGTGATTTTCAATCCTCTGAATGCATTGCTACCAAGAGTATTTGTCGGCTACATAACCTGATCACCAAGCAAGTTACCGCAGTCAACCCCGCGCTGTGAGCTACATCTTCCGAAACAAGGAGCCACGCTGCGTGCCACCCCACAGCTCGCAGTATGTCATGAAAGTCGCTGACATCGTCGACTCGGTTTCCCTCACCAACTTCGACGAAGTCGACATCCTACAGTTTGTGCGCACGCACCTGTCAAAGACTGTGACGCCTTCTCCGTTTTGTTTCTTCATCACTAATTAAACCACAGTTGGCTTGATATCTGGCAACACGACATACATCTTCAGGTCCCACATTCCGGAAATCACGTTGTCGAACCTCTAGCCGATGCGGGGGCTAGCTAAGGTATTGTCGATCCAGGCCCCGGTTACACCCACCCTCCTGAGAATGCCCCAGGATACACACCTGTGTGGGGGGATGCGCATAGACAAGTGCCTGAAACGGCCAAGGACTTGGACAAGGTGGCCGGGTCAACGATCCACGGGGCGATGTACGAGGACACAGCATCAGACAAAGCCGAGTTCAACGTCTTTCTCTTCATCACGATTCTGCCAACAATGACTGATCAGTACATCCCGTCATACAGTGGATGGTGACGAGACAGGTACACTGGCTGGCCTTCACATATGGCGATCTATTTCCCCTAGAAGATCAAGGCTTCTGCCGCCGCCTTGCTGCATGCCCCAGAGATATTGTTGAGATCAATCGAGTACGAATAGAGATATTGAATTGACTATCGTACAAAAGTGATTGTCTCAAGAGTAAAGAGAGAGAGAAAGACAGGCAAATATATGGGAAAGGAGAGAGCATACTCGGCGAAGCCGAGTATCACATCCGGAGACCGATGCCGGGCATCACTGCCGGGGCTAGCCCTACTCCTCGGCATGGGGGTTGGTGGCAGCCCATGGGGGCCGCAAGCCACCGGCCTCATGCCCGCAGCCTTAGGCCGGCGGGGGCTGTATGCCTCCGAACGCCACAGAAGCCGTCGGGCCAAATCCCGTGCCAACAGATATCTCGATTGGTGGATTGCGAGATGAGCAGATGGTATCTAGAGTACTGCTGGGAGTACGTGTAGTTGGTAAATACGCTGCCGACAATGCGGAGTGTTGGCTAAGGATTGAGACTGAAGGCCATTAAAGCTAAGGCGGGTACTAGATTAGGGCTTTGTACGGATCCTATTTCCCCATGAGCCTCGGGCTTGGTGAGGTGTCTATCTCCCCGCAGGCCACTGGCCTGAGTGTAGCTTCGCTCCAGGCATGATTTGATTTCTTATTTATGACTATCGTATTCTCTTTTTGTACGATAGACAATAAGCATATTTCATTGTCTTTCGCGATTGCTCTCCCCAGGTTATGAGCTTAGCACTTTCAGTTCTTTGAGAATCGACATCAATTAATTATATAGAGTTTTTATCGTCTCTGGATCTTCTCTTAAGCCTCGAGTACTGACCTCGAGCCCTATATCGACTGTGTCAATATCTTTGAGTTGACCCCATGTCACTTACTGTATTAAGTTAACTCTGTGTCCCCTTCCTCTTTGCTGGGATTGCGAAAGTCCGTCCCGTCTGAGTAAGAATTAGCCCTGTCCCAGACTATGATTTTCCGTCGTGGAGGATTTTGGACTGCGGGAGTGTAGGTGCCGGCGGTCTCGCGAGTGACAGACACATGATGCGAGTGATGCACTCGTGACGGAGTGCCAATATCCATTATACCTCCTAACCGTGTCTAGGTTATGGAATTTGTAGTAAATCCTATCCAGTCGATCATCCGCAGTTTGGGATCCCGACATCATTGTGTCTTGAAAGACTCGTGGGCGGATGGACTATTGCGAACCTGGCCTCTTTGTGTCGATTGCGAGACGACCATTCCTTTCTTGACTTCGTGACAAGCCACCCTTGGCTCAACTTCGTGTCCTCTCTCTGTTGACTCCGTGTCAACAATCTCTTCTTCTGGCAACTTCGTGACGACAGCCGCCTTAGGTTCACTCTCTGTCCCCTTCCTCCTCGAATCAACTTCGTGGCGGTTACCATCTCAACTTCTTCTCTAGTGCCAACTGCATCTTCTTATTGACTTAGTATCCACTACCTCTGCTTCAATCGGCTCATGTTGATTGTTAACTTCATCAACTACGTATATCATATTGGGTACAATTTACCACCTCCTGTCGACTATATCATGTGACGATATCCTGTTCCATTACGATAATACCATCGAAGATGCGACACACAGATTCCACCGGGATTCAGGACAACTTCGAGATGATGGATAAACTAGAGGTCAGCCACAGAGATCTACATACCATATGCTATTCAGACTGTTTATATTGTGTACAAGTTTAGATTGAGGAGACTTGGGCGATGTCAGCCGATCCACTGCGTTGTGAAACGGAAGAAGAGACCCCAAGAGACCAGCGGTGGCATATTTGGCCAAGCACTCAAGACGCCTGTGGATTCCTACAAGGTAAGGAAGAGGAAAACACTATTAGTGTTGATCAGGATGTACCTTCAATCCTGCGACTTAGGCGACGATAACAATTTTCAGCATGTACACACGGGTTTGTGGCGATTGATGTGTATGCGGTTTTAGACCCACGATCTTCTGAATTGTAACGGATTTATACTCATACTCGCCCTCGGATAGCCACTGGTGAGATTGAGGTTTCCACTTTTGACGGTTTGATTAGGGTAAACCTCGGCGGGTTGATGCATTCGGTTGCTATGGACATGGATGGAATAGGTGGACTTGGGCTGGATCCAAGGCTGTATTTAAATTACTTTGGGTTTGCCCTTAGATTTTATATAAATTTAGGTTGGACTTGGACTCGGATGTCGGACATGCAATATGTATTGATGGATTTTGGGTCTAGTCCTCTCTTCTCTTCCCTACCTTGATCCTTGCAGTTTTTCCTAAGCAGCCCGGCCGGCTGGCCGACTTTTTAGCGGCCTGCAGGCCCGGCCTCCATTCTGAAAGCCTGCGCTAAGGGCGGCCCGGCCCGGCTTGGGTCAGAAGCCGCCCGGCCTGCACGTGATTTGAATAGCCTGCATCGGCCTGCATAATCCTTTGTCTGGTTGATGGATGGGATACGGCAATGGCAGGGCTACGATGATTGAGTTGGATATGGTTTATGTTTCGTACTATGGAGACTTTTTTAGTAAAGGCAGTAGAGAATCTTTCGAATAAAATATTCTGTTTAGGCTTAGTCCGCTAAGAAAAGCTGCTAGGCCCGGCCTGGCCGCTTAGGAACACTGCTGTCTTCACATCCCTTTGATTGCCAAATGCCTTGGGCTAAAGGGGGAGAATTGGCTAAGGATATAGCCTGAAGGCTATCGGAGCTACGGCGACCACGAGAGTAGCTGTTGTCTCCAGCCGGCTGGGCATCGGGATGAAGGCGGGCATTAGATCAGGGGCTTGGTACGGTTCCACTTTTCCAGGAATCGTCGAGCTTGGTGCTATGCCTATCTCCCCGGGAAATCCTGGCCTGATTGGAGCGTCGTTCCAGGCATGACTTGTTTTCTCATTTATGTCAGTCTTATTCTCTGTTAGTACGATAGGCAATCAGAATCTTCATTCTCTCTGGTGATTGCTCAACATGAGTAAGTTGTTTATGATGGTCTTCTTAAATGGCCGATTTTCATCCCGCATAGCGGCAGCCAGATGGTCCATATTCTTCGTCCTCCAGAGACCATGAATAGTACCATACTGGCACTGCAACACAAATCAATATCCATACTCTACCTCGATCACTCTTCAGAACATTTACCTTTTATCTGTTGAACATCAATCCCCAACTCGCATCTGCAGGCGTGGTAGATCTCCTTCAAAACCGCCAGTGAATGCAAGTTCGACTTACCGGTAGCATTATCATCATGGTACAAAATAATTAACCATAAAAAACAGCAATCCTCCATACTCCCTAACTCTCCACATCAAGCAGGATATTCCTTGCCCGCATCTCGTTCCCTCCGCATCGGTGTCTTCGTCAATCCCAATTCACGCCGGTTGCGGTTGTCTGTTGCGGCAATGAGTGGGATTCGTCATAGCGGGGGGGCGAAGACCGTCCATAGCGGCACCTGCGGAGGTGCACGACGGTGTGGTAACATTGTTAGTAGCCAAGGTGCAGATATGGGCGGCGGTGTAAGTGGCGAAGGTAATGCGACGAGGTGGCAGAAACCTCAATCTGGTAGTGGCGGTGTACCAGTTGGTTGGGCCAGGCCGGCAGATAGCTTCCAGGGGTGTTCTGTAGCTCGGATCCCTGCTTCAGCCAGAGTTCGTGCAGTGGTTGAAGGTTCAGACATTGGCTGCTTCCTGGCGGACGGAAAGGAGGGCGACAGTAATCTGTGGCAACCGAGATATGCTTCGCACAGTAACGGGCGAACAAGGAGTGTTGGCGGTACAGAAGCATGTGGAGTTGGAGTCAGGTCAGGCGAGGTGGGGTGGAGTGTGGGGTTGAGGAGGCATGTGACATAGCGTACGTCGGTATGTAGTGGTAGTGTGTACTCAATGTACTTACCAACATACGTACATGGGTCCGGGAATGGTTCGCTGACCAGACGAACAGGTTGTTGAGGTTATATTCAACTGCTGCAATAGTTTGTATACTTCATTCGACGAGAGAAATTACATACGGTGCCCTGACAAGTTTTTGCGACGTATAGGCACACGAGTTTAACACTACACCCCATATCCCACTTCCGACCTAAACGAGCAAAAACGCTAAACTCATGCAGGTAAACGAAATACCTCGACTACGGTAACATCACCATCTGCTTACAAGATCCTCTCTCATCTGATTACAAGAGCCTCCTTGATCGGATTACAAGAACCATCCTGATGAAAGGTTTACACAACCAATATAGTTTAAACCCAACCGCACCTCTAAACCGCAGCGCCATCACCTTTGACAACTACTCCATGTAGCCGTTGGCAAACAACTGTCGGTTTGTATCCATGGCTAGCATTTGGTACGTAGACTAACCGCAACAACGAAACCTACGACACCACAGTAGCAATCAGGAAGCGGACACCGACAATCGACTTTAATCATCGAAATAACCCCGGGACGACACTCCCCAGCACTTCGGAACTAGCGGCGGAGGAGGATGCAACGTTCCTATGCGGCATAGGCGGCCGGGCCGTCACCGCTACACATATATCGATCAGGCCGGCCACCACCTCAATTTGGGAAGTCTGCCTTGCCGGCTGGCCGCGCCCGGCCACTTAGGAACACTGGATGGAATGAGAGCCTCTCTGAGGGGTTCTAGGAGACTACGGGGCCGCACAGTCTTTTTATTCGGGGCTCTGCTGCCCTTGTCCTAACAGTGCGTATTTTGCTGTCCCGAAAATTTTCGTCTTGTCTGGGACTTACTTCGGCCTGGACGGGACTGACTGTTGGGAAACCTGCCGTGAGCGAACCAGTCAGAATAGTGTTTAGTAAGCTCACTGTACGATATATACTGTACTAATAACTCAAGAAATAAAAAGAACTTCTCTATATATCATACCCACTAGAAATAATAACCACTCTGCACATCTTCATCGCCATCGCTACATTCAACTGTATCCCTCAATGTTGCGGCGTAATGACAATTACTCTATGCTCTATGTTATCATCGACAGTCTCTTTATCTCCTGTTCTAGTCCAGTCACGGAGGATGTCCCTCCGCGGAGAGACCGGTCCATTCACGGAGTCCCACCCTCAGTGACTGGACCGGTTCATTCGCGGAGTGTACCCCTGCACCCCACCTCCGTGACTGGACTGGTTCATTCGCGGAGCATACATACAAAGTGCTAATTACACTCAATGCCGTGGTGCAACTACAATTGCACTATGCTCAATATCCTGACTTGAAATCAGCTCTTCTTCCTCGATGCCTTCTTCCTCTACATCGTCCTCTTTCTCCTCCTCGTCGCGCACATCCTGGTACACTTCGAGACCCTCTCCTTCCTCAATATCCAGTTCTGTCAAATCACTTTCGTCGTTTGCCTCTGCGCCATCGCAAAACCGTACGAGTCGCTTTCAGGCTCTTTCAGGCTTTCACCGGCGCGAAAGCAAATCCAGAAGGTGTTAGTACTCAGACTGGAGCCAACTTTGAAAATATGGCAAACTTTCAGGCTTTCCATCGGCTTTCGCTGCATATTTCCTTTCGCGCAGAAACACTTTCATGCTTTCTTGCAGATGAGGTTGCAGCACTGGCCAATGTGGAAGCTCTAGCCAGCGTCGAAAGCTCTGGACAGCAGACTAGCCAGCCGCCAGGCATGCGGACTTAACTCAACGTCTGAGCTCAACTTAGAGTCCTAGTGCAGTGGTATTGCTAACTATTGTAGGGCCATCAGTGTCACTACCATGTTCATGAAGATCTAGTAGACTGTCGATTATCACTATATGTTCATGTTCGCACTCAACGCTCGCCCTCACGCTCGCACTCACATCGGTCCAATTATTCTGAAAATCAAGCTGCGGATTCCGCAGGCAAATCTGATTCGGAGATCTGCTGTTCCCATGAGTCCAAGTATCGCCATTAACCCAGTACCATCGACTTAAATTCTCAACACCATTAGATATCGTGAGATTTTCAGACTGAGACTACAGGTGTGGGTGCTAGAGTTGGTCGCGGAGTTAGTCGCAGGAATAAACTTTGTCTAAAAGTCTATTGACATCATGATTTGTGAATAAGAACTGTAAATCCACTAAGAGAGTTGATTCTCAAGAACTCTCTTTTTCTGCCGTGTAACCTTAACTATACTGCTCAGTTGAAGATGCCTTTAATTCATAGCCTGGGAATCCTCTCGATACTCGCAAAGGGTGGTGAAGGTCGCCGCCGGAGGGTGCAAACGACTAGCTGCATCACTGCAAAGGACCACTTAAAAAAACCAGCTGTGTCTCTTCGATAGACCAGCTAAATCTAGAGCAAAAGAGGTTTTGCAGCGAAAGAGCCACTGCAGCGAAAGGGCCACTGCAGCGAAAGACGCAAAATGAAGTGAAAATCTCCAAGCCTGAAAGGACGCGAAAGAGCATTCGCAGCGAAAGTGTGTGGAAAGCAGCCAAAAGCCTGAAACCACGTGGTACTTTCAGGAACTTTCAAAGTACGGTCGAGTTTCGCGATGTGGGCTGAATGCAATTGCATTGATTAAATTCAGCTGGATATGGCCAGCTGAGTGCGCATACATGCGTGGGCATATGTGTGCAGAGTATTCACCGAGTCTACACTCGGTGAATGGACCAGTTGTTCTAGTCAGTTCGTGGAGTTTGTTGCTCCGTGGAGTGACTGGTCAGTTCATGGAGTCCCACCTTCCACGAATGAACCAGTCAGATCACGGATCCATGAACTGACCAGTGCTAATTATGCTCAACCAAAATTAACAGTTACTCCAATCGCAAAGTTATGTATACATGAAATATTTATAATTCATCGCTCATTCATCTCCCGGTCCTCAATTTACCATATCTCTAATATTGATAGAATGTAGGGTGTAGAGTAGTCACGTGTGCGGCTCAATTATTTGTATACATAGATCGTGTCATTTAGAGAATAGACACTACGCTTTTAGCACACCACATCTTGGTAGCAACACGTCAACACCCTCTTTTACCCCGATTCCGGTGCTTTGCAGTGGCAATTCGGGCGTAATTGAGCAGATCGAGAGGACCTACGAGACAGAGATCACAGAGACCAGAGACCAGAGACCACGCTACACCGACGCGCACGCGTCGACACGAGACCCCCCTACGCGAGATCACGAGCGAAATCACCAACCAGAGAGAAATAGTGACCCCGAGAAACAGAGACCCCCAGAGAATTAGAGACCCCCAGAGAATCAGAGACCCCGAGAACCAGAGACCCCGAGACTCAGAGGCCCCCGAGACGCAGACGCAATTCCGACACGTCGCGAAACAAGAGAATTCGAATCATGGCACGTTCAGTTGCACCCACATTGCGGCCGAGACAGAGCATGGTGCTCCCGCAGCCGGCAGCAGGCAGCAGCAGCACCAGCGGTGACCCATGGTACCACGATCCCGATTACACGGGTGACACAGTGAACCTACTACGCGAGCCGAATGATGTGACACCGCGGTCAGACGAGTACGTCCGGTATCGTGACTGGATATTAAAAAAGTCGATCGACGAAGGCCCAGACGAGAATGGGCGGTGGCGACGGTACATTGCTGCTCTGGAAGACGCGTGGTTGGAATGTTATGCTCCGGCGGAGGAGCGGGCGGCGACCATTGAGGAATTAACTACGGAGAACAAAAACTTGCGGGCGGCCAGCGGCGAAGACGAGGCAGACAGGGCAGCGAGGGATGCGTTGGCAGCGAGGGCGACGGCAGAAGCGGCCCACAGGAGACAACAAGGCTCAGGGCACAACTGGCCGTAGCGGAGGAGGCGTACGAGCTTCAGAAGCGGCAGTTCGAATGGTGATGGCAGCAAACATAAGGAATCCAGGCGGAATGGGAAACATGACCAACACCTTTACAATCGACCCCAAGAGGCTTCCGGTGTTCAAAGGCGAGCTGACATGCAGGTCGTCGGAGATTTCTCAGCGACTTGCAACGACACTTTGAAGCCCGATGCCACGAAATGTATGGCTCAAACAATGACCCCGGCCGGCATTGTGCCAAACACCAACCATGGCACAACCGAAGCAACCCCGCGAACGGAAGGATGGACTCGGTACGCTCTACTCCAACTGAAGGAGGCAGCTGGCCGGTGGGCAACTTCAACATTTCCGTCCAGCCGACCATATCCACCCTGGGACGACTTCTGCATTCGCCTGAAAGAGAGTTTACACCCCTGGACGCGCTTCGTAACTTTGAGGACGAGTGGCGACTACTCACCATCTCCGCCAAAGGCCATGTAGCAACTTTTAACGAAGAGTTCCGACGGCTACGACTGCAGCTAGTGCCGCATGCACCAATGACCCCTCAACAACATCTGGAAGCGTACGCAGCCAAATCACGTCCGAACGAGGTGGCATATCGCTCTTTCATCCAGTACCGTAATTTCAGAAGGGAAATGGGAGGCGTACCGACTTTGGAACGGGCGATGGTGTTTGTGGCCGACTGCAATACGACTGCATGCCGGAAAGACAAAGCCAAGACGGCCGAGATCTCTGCAATGTATGGCCGGAACATGAATCACAACCGCAGCAACCGACAACCACTCGCACCTAACGAATGCGCCAAGTGCCATGCCACGGATGGCCACTGGGCCTACGACTGCCCAAATCAGGAGACGTCACGCGACAACAGTGGCGATCGTGGAAACCGCGGAGGTGGATACCGTGGAGGTGGAGGCAACCGTGGAGGCGGAAATGGGAGTGCTGGCGGAGGTGGAAGATGGAGAAACCAACGGGAGGTGAATGCGGCTGAGGCCACGGGGAGTCGAGAGACGGGAAGTCAGGAGGGAGAGAATGCGGAAAACGCCTAGGAGGTGCTGCCGAGTGCACGGCACCTCCGGAGGCAAGGGATACGGTAGGGACGGACGAGGAGGTTGGAGCAAGCAGAAATAGAATTCGTAAGAGCATTAATATCAAGTTGTTTTACTCCGAATGTGACAGCCAAAATCTGCTTCGTTTCAACCTCCCCGTGTCGTGTCCACCGAGCCACTCGGGAGAAGAGAGAAAAGAGAGTGAAAGAGAAGATAGAGAAAGAGGAGGGAGAAGAGAAGCGTCGGCATACACCTTATACGATTGCGGTGCCAGCCACAAATTTGTTAGTCCGAACCTCTTACAAAAACTGACCGACAAGCCGAAGACACGGCACCGCGGTGACATGCAGCTAACGACCGTGGGACGGGTCGAATCTATGCCGTTGAAAGAGGTACGTTTGAATCTAAACATCGGCGGGCTCCAGTACGTCGGATGGTTCGTGGTCTATCCGCTAGCGAAATACGACATCATCCTCGGCAAAGACTGGATGGAGGAGGTTCCGCATCATGTAAATCACAAAAAGAATCGACTATGGCTCGGCGGCGACGGTGACGGCAGCCAGTTCAGATACACAATAGACGGGCTGAGAAAAGAAGAGGGCAGAAACTCCGAATTGCTGACAGCAACGGCAGAGATGCCAACCGCGGAGATGCCAGCGCGGACTCAAGGATACAATGCAATGGAGCTGCTGGCTATGGAGTTTGGGGCGGAGATGGTGGACGAGGTAGTGATCGGAGAGATTGTCGACGAGGCCACATTCAAGGCCGATTGTGCAGTAATATGGGCGGAATGCATGGCGTTGGAAACGGGAGCGGAGGAGTTGTCAGAGTTTGAGAGGCGAGTTCGGGAGCAGTACCACGACCTCTTCCTGGAGCCGGAAGGTCTGCCTCCAGCACGTTCGGCCGGCGGCTTCCGAATTCGTACAATTCCAGGAATAGAGCCACCACATCGGAGTCCATACCGACAAACAGCTGCAGAGTGGGAGGAGTATAAGAAACAGACAACCGAACTGCTGGAGAAGCGCAAAATTCGCAGTTCACACTCCCCATATGCGTCACCTGTCCTATTTGTACCGAAACCTGGGGCAAATGGCGGATGTGTATCGACTACCGGGCTCTGAATAAGATAACAATCAAAGACCGATTCCCACTGCCTCATCCAGAAGATCTCATTGCACGCCTGCAAGGAGCCAAGTGCTGCTCCAAGCTGGACTTCCACAGCAGCTACCATCAACACCGCATGCATCCTGACTCCATCGAGAAGACGGCGTTTATCGGCCCAGACGGTCTGTATGAATAGCTTGTGATGGCGTTCGGACTGGCAAACGCACCTAGCGAGTTCATGAGGCTAATGACCGAGCTTTTACGGAAACACATCGACGGCGGCTACTGCATTGTCTTTCTGGACGATATCATGATTTACTCCAAGAACGAAGAGTCCCATGAGAAACACGTGCAAGCAGTAATGGACTCCATCCGCCGGGAGGGCTTTCGGCTGCAGGGTGAGAAGTGTCAGTTCGGACGAGCAGAAGCACCGTTTCTCGGCTTCAAGGTGAATGGATGCGGCGTTTCAATGACATCCGAGAAGGTTGCCACGATTGCAGACTGGCCCGACCCAGCAACTCCCAAAGAAATGCGCAGCTTCGTTGGGCTCGCGGGCATCTACCGTCGCTTCGTTAAGAACTTTGCAAAGATCGCCACACCCTTGACAGCCTTACTTAATGTCACCCCAGCAGAGTTCAACAAAGTGCGGAACGATCCAGAACGGTGGAAACATGTGACAAGTGCGATCGATGTTCTCAAGGCGGTCATGCTCGCCCACCCAGCTCTCGCTCTCCCGTCAAAAGAAGGTGGCCAATATCTCGTTCGGACGGATGCATCAGACTTCGCGATTGGGGCCACATTACGTCAGATGCAGAAGGAGACCACTGGTGAATGGACGGATAAGATTATCGCCTACTTCTCCCGCAAGCTACACGATGCTGAGACCCGATACTCCACTTACGACAAAGAACTGCTGGGAGTCAAGGATGCGATCGAGCATTGGCGCTTCTATCTACATGGCGACAAGTTCAAGGTTCAAACTGACCACTCGGCTTTGCCGCATATCCTCAAGCAGCCACGGCTGACAAGTCGACAAATGCAACTCCTGGAGACACTGATGGAATACGATTTCGAGATTGAGTACCTTCCGGGCGCACGGAACTACATCCAGGATGCACTCAGCCGACAGCCCGACTACAAAGACCCTCCGCTGCCACGGACAACACGTGTGGTCGCCAGCCAACCAGGCGCAAATTTGAAAGAGCCAATTACACACCCCGCGGACAGCGATTGCATTGGAGAGCTAATGCATGCAAGTGTCATTCAGGCTGACGGTTGGATGGATGAAGTACGAAGAGCATACCCAGGAGACCCGTACTTCGGCATGGTATACCGACAACTCAGCGGCACTGACTCGAGCAATAGAACCACTGCCCAAACGAAACAACAGCGGGACTGAGCAAGACACTACTGGATCAACGATCAGGGCCTGATACTCCATCGTGCGACCGACCGGCTCTGCATCCCAAGAGAGCTCCAGAACAAAGTTCTACACGAGGCTCATGATTCCATGGTCGGTGGACACTTCGGAATCGATCGTACAGCGTCAGCAGTCGGACGGCGGTTCTTCTGGCCGCGTCAGTATCAGACAGTCAAACAGTATGTTAAAGGCTGTGCAGCGTGCGCCCGAGCGAAGTCGACGAACCAGAAACCATATGGGCTCTTACAACCACTGGACGTTCCCAGCGCAAGATGGCAGCGAATTAACATCGACTTCATCACTAAGCTTCCAACCAGCAACGGTAACGACACCATCATCACCATCGTCGACGGCCTGACGAAACGAGCCATTTGGACAGCCACAACGGAAAAAGACTTGACGGCACAACGGTTCGCAGAGATTGTTATTGACGTCTACTTTCGGCTGCACGGAATTCCAGAGTCAATTGTCAGCGACAGAGACGTCAGATTTACGTCCGACTTCTGGCAACACTTGAACGACATATGGAGGACCAAGCTGCGTATGTTGACGGCCTTCCATCCCCAGACCGACTGACTCGCGGAGAAGGTCGATAGTATTGTCGAACAATATCTCCACACCTTCGTCGCCGGAAATGAAAGAAATTGGGCCAAACTACTGCCACTGGCGGAGTTCGCATATAATGCAAGCAAGCATAAGGCGACGGAGAAGACACCATTCGAAGCAGACCTTGGATACATCCCACGGATGCCACTTGACGTCATAACCGCGACATCCTCCGTTAACTCCTACCGAGATGCTGGGAGTCGAACTGGAGGACAGCAAGCAGTCAGCTTCGCGACGACCATGGCAGACATTTTGGCCCAGCTGCAGGATAAGCTTGCAGTCGCTCAAGCGGCCCAGGCTGCAGAAGCCAATAAGAAACGGCAGCCACACAACTTCCAGACCAGCGACCATGTGATGGTAAACACCCGAAACATGCCACTGAACTACGGTGCTGCTGCACCTGGAACCGACCAGTCTGGCGCGCGGCTTAGTCGGGCTTTACAACAACGGTATGTCGGCCCGTACACCCTCGGCATGCAGCGCGGCAATGGCAACGCCTTTGAGATCACCGACATGCCCGAACATCTCCGCATCCACAAGACCTACAACGTCAGTGAATTTGAACGTTGTACTATCGACGAGTCCCGACCGCAAGAGACACTGCCTCCTATCAGAGTCACCAAGAGCGGCGACGTCGAACAGGGTTTGGAAGCCATCCGCGAGTGGAAAGTCGACAGCAATGGCAAGGCCCAGTTTCGAGTGCAATGGGCAGGGCAACCGGAGGAGGAGGAGTGGACTTGGGAGCCGGTGACGAACCTGACCCGATTTGGAGGCAAGGAGACAGTCAGAGAGTATGCGGCTACCACCAATGACGAGAGGTTGAACAAGCTCCTTCCAAAGAACTTACGCCCTGCAGACCCTTCGCCATCACCGGAGTCAACCCAACAGCAGGCAGTCAAAACTAAGGGGCTACCACCCACAAGGAGGAGCTCGAGGATAGCAGCTAAACAAGATTGAGGTTTTCGAGCGTTTTTCCTTTGTTTTTAGGCGGAAAGCTTTTTATAGAGGGAGGTGGATGTAGGGTGTACAGTAGTCACATGTGCGGCTCAATTATTTGTATACATAGATCGTGTCATTTAGAGAATAGACACTACGCTTTTAGCACACCACATAGAATGGAGTTGGAAAAACATCAATTTTTAGCGGTTTTTAGGTGTGTTTTTAAAGCCGCTTTATCAAATTTAAAGATATTGTAACTCAAAGACCGGGAATTGAAAGAGCAATGTATTTGCATGTTACATATATATATCTCTTTGTGATTGGACAAATATTCGCAGACTTAATTAGACCGACATTTTGTCATTTTTGTCTGTCCAGCCATGGCTCCGTGAAGTGACTGGTCAGTTCACGGAGTGGTGGTAGACTCCATGAAGTGACCGGTCAGTTCATGGAGCCCAGTTAATCCATGGGTTGACCGGTCACTCCACGGAGCAACATCCTCCACGAACTGACTAGAACACCAGTCCATTCACGGAGGTGGGGTGCAGGGGTATACTCCGCGAATGAACGAGTCCAGTCACTGAAGGTGGGACTCCGTGAATGGACCGGTCTCTCCGCGGAGGGACATCCTCCGTGACTGGACTAGAACATAAGGCAAGCAGGCTGGGAGTGTACAGTCGAGTGCAATAAGGAGTGTACTTCAGAGCGTACTTGGGATCATGCAAAGAAGTGCATTTGGCAGTTTGATTTCAAGTCTGTTGAATGCAGCATGATGCATAGTATCAAGCGCATATAATTGCATGCGTATCATTGTAATCTAGTCAATGCGCAGGTCCATAGGACCTTATAGTGCCACACGTCAAATATGCTATGGATCACCGACTCAAAAACAGCTTCTCTATGAGTTATGCGTTGCATCAGGTCATTTTTCCCAGTGGATGGCCTCATAGAAAGGTATATCAATAGATTCGGTTGCAAACGTGGATGTCAATATTGTACAGTAGTATAATGGTAAGTTATGGTGAGATTATCACTAGAGATCTATGGCTCGTGGTGAGCGGACTATATATTCAGCGGGTATTACCTGGCCCTGGACATGTCACTTGCAGCCGTGCCGTTACACACCACCTGAATTGCTGTTGCTGCTTCAAATCTTACTGTTGGTATTTTCCGAAACAATGATTGATTACTTGGTTGCTTGGAACTTAAACTGCAACTTACCATTATAGGATAAAAAATTGGTTTGATTGTAATGGTAAATACGCTGTAGAAGATGGATGCTGTTAAAGAGATGGTTCTGAATGTCTATTTATCCAGTATAAGAGACTTATTATATATAAAATATGGCTTGCCATTTGATTTGAAATCTAGCAGGCCAGGAAAATGTACACACAATGAGAAGATCTGGAAACAAGAGTACCATGCCTTACCTTGATGCCTTAAATACTACTTTTGTTATCATTTACTATCATGCCCAGTGCCTTATGCGCTATCATTATGCCCTGTGCCTTATACTCTATTATGATACCCCATGCCTTATACTTTATTATGGTGCATGGTGCCTTATGCCCTGCAATCATTATCACGTCATTGTCCATCTCTTCCACAGCTGTCAGCATGGGGTGTCCAAGTTGAAATTATCTGTCAGCAGCAGACAGTGTCCGAACCGCAGTGGCCGGTAAAGTAGCATGGTGGTGGCAAAACCAAACCAATACACTAGGGGGCCACTCCCCGTTTCATCATATGTTCGCTCCCTCTGTAGCATTGATGCTTTTTATTCTTTTACTTTTCGTGAACATTCTAGTAAGACTTCGTCGCACAGGTTCTCCTCCAGATAACCCAACCTCCCCAGATATCTAGAACAAATAGTGAGTTCTGCACCCCATCCCACTACCCTCAGTCCGTATCTAGACAGCACATCAATGTATTTGACGTTGGACAAAGCCGGAAGTAGGAAAGTTTGTCAACTTACTCAAATAAATCTGTATGAGACTGAATCGATCTATGACCTTAACTATCAATACATTTCCACAGTACAACTCAAATTGGAAGCTCAATTATTTTCCGAAGTGCATTTGTCCACAAGCGCTTAAGCGCAGAATAGGCATTCCCAGGCTTCCCAACGGTCCGGGGCGACTGGCGTCTTTCGGCGCCCCGAATGACCGTCCGGTCCGGGGCATGCATTTCAGAGGCCTGGTCCGTCCAGGTACGGGATCTCAATACCTAGGGCCCGATATAGATGACTGTAGTTTTAGGATACGGTTTTAGGATACGAAGCTAGGGTCTATACGAACTCCAAATCCTGGATGTGCCTGAATGCTGCGGCTGGGTGCCTGAAGATGCAAGGGTCGACATTCAGTCTGCGGCTGGATGCCTGAAGGAATGAGCAATTATGCTACGAAACCACGGGCTGCCTAAATGCTAATTGTGGTGAAAATGCGGTGATTTAGATAAATCAAGCAAATGAATACAAATAGAAATACGAAAGCTCTATAGGGTCCGAACAATATTCACCTGTATGAGCAGGCAGCCAAAGTCCCTGAGCGAGCCAGAGTAGACATAATCTTGGAGATAAGCAGTGCGCTGCTTTCCCTCCGAAACCGCAATTGAACATCGCACTCCAAATTCCATTCATCTAATACGGGGGCCCTTAACGGTACTGTTCGCCCAGAGATTTAGCCGGTCTGCATATACCCTTCTCCACTTACATGTGAGATCCATCGCTAATAGCCTGGGAAATAGTGGATGCTACATAATCTCAGATCAGCGAGCTCGCTTGGGGGATGATATTATTAAGTGTTTGAAATGGTGGTTCAGGGAGGAGATATCTTGTGGAGACTCGAAGGATATTGCAGATGCGGAGATCTGAGAGGATGTTGGTAGACATGCAGACGGAAGCGGAGGAGCTACGGTTGTGAATGGAGGAGGCTTGGTAGTGAGCAGAGGGTCTTGTTTGTTTATATGTTATCATATTTATATTATAGTATTGCCGTGCGCAGTGCGCAGAGCTAGACTGCAGGGCCCTACAGTCATTTCGTCCGTGGCTCTGCTGCCCTAGTCTTAAACAGTCCTTAATTTGCTTGCCCCGAAAATTGTCGTCTGGTCTGGGGCTTACTTTTGCCCGGACGGGACGGACTATTGGGAAGCCTGGGCATTCCTACACGCATTCACCTCGAATCGGGCACTCATGAATCCCTGGACTGAGAGCTTTCTCCATCGTATACTCACTAGAGCTGTGTCTATCTCTGCTGTAAAAATCATTAGATCGATATCATCGATATCCGTCACTTTCAACACCTTGCAGCCGGTCAGGAAATACCCACCACTCCGGCCAGCACCAGGAGCATGAACTCGGATCCACCTCCACACGGCAATTTAAGCCCGTCAGTTTTGCCCTGATCGCGACATCCCTATTCACGGCATGTAGACAGCTATGCGTACTTCATGTCCTGATCTGATTTACTATATCTTTAATACTTTTGACTGGGTGTGGAAAATATCTGATCTTCGATTTTGATCAAATTTTGGCACTATATCTTTTGCAAAGCAACGAACATCGCAGATATTGTAAACCCGAGACCGGGAAGTGATGTGGCGCATTGCTATGCACATTTATTTATACGCGTCACTATCGGATCAAAATTAGTGGACTTAATTGGGCTGACAATTTGAATTTGGTTGTTTGCAATGTAGGGCAGGTTTACCCATCAATTAGCGTGTAACTCGGGTAACACCCCCTGGCCTGAGGAAACGGAGGAGACAACGAAAAAATGGCAGAAAGACAGAGATGGTGGAAAAGATGGCGGCGGTAAAGGTTATGTCAATGTTGGGCGTGGCTAATACACATTTTCTGTTCTAGCACCACTGCTTCTCCAACTTATCCTACTCGACAGACTTTCGCGCAGCTCTCTCCTCATCGAGCCAAGCACCCCAATCCTCGCGAGTATATGGGTTTCGAACTTCGTACACTTGGATGCGGGGAAAGGACGGGGGTGGCCGCGGTAAGGCCGGATTTGAAGCGGTGGGTTAGGTTTTTGCGGTTCAGGCGGGGTGTTTCCTGGCGCTTGCGCAAGAGGACGTAGGGATGCAGGTTGTGGTGAGTGTTAGGAAGGAAGGGGTGAGGAAAGTGAGGAAAGTGAAGGCGGAGATTGAGGAAGGGTATCTGTGGGGTGTGGACGGGAGGGTGGAGGAAGGTGTGGAGATGTTTGTTTCGAGGATGTAGAATGTAGGAGTGCCTAAGGAGAGGGAGGATGTGTTTGCGGGAATTGAGCGTGGTGGCGGAGTGAGGTAATGACCAAACTACCGATTCCCGCAATTCCGTAAGCGAGCCGCTTTCCATGGGGGAATTTCCGGAACCTCCGGAACTTGTCGCCTTGCAACCTAACCATAATGCCTTAAGTTCGGTTGCCACTTAGGAGTTCCTGCTCGTAATCTGAGGATCCAGGGAGTTTTGGCTAAAGAGAAAAGAAAGCTGTCTGGCTGTGATAACCGGATGATCTCGGGATAGTTTGATTGGTGAATATGTAGCGTCACGTATCAGCCATCAAACTTCAGCGTTTAAACGCACAGTTGTACCCACTACTGTAAGAAAAGATGGCAACCTCTGTAAGTGGATCCAAGTTGGTCTACTGCGAGAAACTATTGTTGAACAGTCACCATTGCGTTCAATAGTGGCTAGGGGGCAGTTTGGTTTGTTTTAATTATACCGCATTCACTCTAACTTGAGTATAGCAGAGCCCATTTCCAGTGTTCCGAAGCGGTCAGTCCGGTCAGATCTGAGCACGATCTGTGCCGGTCTGTGCCAAGGCCGGCCACAAAAATTTCGACCCAGGCCGGCCGCCAATCTGGCAGATTTGATCTGACCGGACTGCAGATATCTGGCGGCCGGTAATGCTACTTGCTAATATAAAACATTGTGGTGTAAAATCTTTAAAAAAATAAAAGAAACTCGTTAACTACAAATATTGTTAACCATCAATGTGACAATGTCCTCCACCACTATTTCTCTAACCCAAACACAGCCACTTCTTATGCTCAAATACAGACTTGCCGCTTCTCCAAAGCCTTGAGCAGTTCATCCACCTCACGTACCTCATCGACTCAGTTTCCTAGTAACTATCAGTGTAATCGAAGTTCTCATGAGTGGTAAACTCATCGAAGTTCTCATCTGGAACGGTGCTAGCAAAGAACATATTGCAGTGAATCGATGAGCAGTGTTAATGTCTTGATGAAAACCAAATCCTGCTGCGGAATCGCCAGGCATTGTATTCCGTATCCAAAATACGTTGGTGTACTTAAAACCGCTAGATTCAGCAGATATTGGCAGCTATATGCAGGCTAGCGAAGGTCTATACAGGCTGAAGAGGGTCTTCAATGCAGACCAACGTAGAAATATGCAGATATATGCAGTAATAGTGTGCTTAGCAGCAACTATTTGTTTAACCTTGCCCAATCTAAAGATTTATGTAGGCTTCTGCAGATTTATGCAGGCTTCTGCTGGCCATGTAATATCCCACCCAAATCTGTAGATATCTGCAGGTCGGCCCAGGTTTCATGGGAGATGGCCTGGGCCGGCCCAGGTCAGTGGCGGCCGTCATTTGGGTGGCCTGTATCTGACCGGTCTACGGATCTGCAGTCCGGCCGGCGGCCGGCCTGACCGCTTCGGAACACTGCCCGTTTCCCTTCCCCTCCAGATGACCAGCTAGGTGGGGAGAGCCCCCTTCCGCTACCCTCCTACCCATTTAACAAAACTAGCTAAAATGTGTTGCATAAATAGACCTGACCGATGACGGAGCTGACTGTAAGCCGTAGGGCACAAGGCACACAACTTTCTTGTATATATCTCGAGTCTTTCCCTTCTCTTTCTCTCTACATTTAGTATCTTAATCTATACACACGGTTCTCCCCTAATTATTGCAACAGGTTATGAGCCCGGTGGTCGCCTCTCTATTCTGCTCGACTCTATTGTTACACAAAAATCGCACGATATAATCGAACCCTAACCCTTCGCTCCTTGTTGTCCTCCGCCACTACAATGTCATGATCCTCCGTATGGTGCGGAAGCCTACCAGTGCCAGTGGCACAGTTCTAAATGAGAAGACCCCTTGCCATCACTTAAGAGTTACTTATCACTGTATAATGTCTGACTGGTTCCACGGCACATGCTACCATCATATCTATCTATGTACCATTCGTTTCTACCTACCGTTAAATCAACCAACCGCGTCTGATCAGCGCGTGTACACCTAAGTTCAAGCCATCCAGTTGGAGCCGTTGTTTTAGACCTCTGAGCTCATTGAGACAAGTCATCGAAGACCTGTGTGGAGCAGGCCAGCGGGAAGTCCGCTGTAATTCTATATTATGCCCGACTGCGCTGTGTTGCGGGGCCATTCTATCTTAGCCCGACTGCGCTGTGTTGCGGGGCTATCCATTATTCGCCTGACTGCGCTGTGTTGCGGGGCCATTCTCTCATTGCTCGCCTGCGCTGTGTTGCGGAGCCAAATTTCCATTCGCCTGACTGCGCTGTGTTGCCGGGCACATCTATTTCTCACGTCAATTACTGACTCTATTATCTATTCAAGTTCGGGGGAAGTATCATCAATTTTTGTACAGGCATGACCTGGAGTTTCCTTGAGCAAATACCGCTGTCAATTTTTGTTTATGGAGTTCCGCCATGAGCGGTAGTTTTATTATTCTTACCTTTATCGGGCACCGCCTATTTCTTACTACTTTTATGTTTCCGGGGATGGTTCAGGTTTCTGGGGAGTTTCCTGCATCACGGCTTTTATCAGCCGGCCATATGGGTCCTTCGTCCGTCGCATTCTTATTTGGCTTTCTTAGTTCTGATGTTCTTGCTGCTTTGGTTTTATGGAGCGCAGCAAGAGGGGGAAGTGTTGCATAAATAGACCTGACCGATGACGGAGCTGACAGTAAGCCGTAGGGCACAAGGCACACAACTTTCTTGTATATATCTCGAGTCTTTTCCTTCTCTTTCTCTCTACACTTAGTATCTTAATCTATACACACGGTTCTCCCCTAATTATTGCAACAAAATGAACGATCGAACACAAAAAAAACGTACGCCAAAGACAAACGCCACCACCACTCTGGTCAGTGGCGTGGGAATTACCTACCTCCGTGGCTGTGAGAAAGTCCGTCACCGCTTGGGTTCGGGGACGGTTCTTCGAATGCTTTATCCCAATGTCCGACCTGTGTCTATCTGCAAAAATTACAATTTTTTCTTTCGGTAATTCTGAGACGGATGAATGCAGCGAATACATTCTACAATGTCTGGATTTTGGCAGGAACATATCACTTGCATAATTCACTGGGTGTTCTAAACCCTTCTTATTGCCTCGACAGAGCCGAATTCGTTGCCAAACGTTGTATGAATATTTGCAGATTGTGAGCAAGTATGTAAGGGGTTGGGTTTAGTCTGGGATTCGAAATGCAGATGTCAATAATATCGCTTACACTGATTTTTTGAAACGAGATTTGAAAGCATGAATGTGCTGTTGATCATAATGGAAGATGGATACATGGTTTGAATAAAGATGGGAGGTAGAACCGTTCGAAAGCTCCGAACGATCCCTAGCGTACCGCTGACGTCAAAAGTGGGCGAAAATTAGAACTACAGAAGAGTTTGTATACACAATTCATTGGTAGCAATGGTATTAATGCGGGTAGTGATGTCGTGAGGGTCGTCATGGAGTGAATATAGTGCTAGGTATAAGTCTGCCCTAGTATTATTTAACAGTCGGCTACATCTCATCGAATTCAGAAGCCGGCTAAGCTATAAGGTTCTCCAGGTTCATCTGGACAAGGGAATTGTCATCCAGCGGTTGACGAGGAGGGTGGTGGATCCCAATAGCGAAGATTAAACTGGGGGGATCCTGCGTTGGTTGTTTTATAGAACAACGTTGTAACAGGCCTTAGGATAATGTCATCTCTCCGTTTAGTAAGACATAATCGCAATCGTAGTAAATTAACCTGCACCGTTAACAAAAACATGATACATAATCCACTCTCCCACTACCACCACGCCACTTGACATAACACAGCAGCTGTGTCATCCCTCTCAAAAGTATAATACAAAAGCGAATATATTGGGACAATGGTTGCAAAACTCACTAATGTACTCTCATCTCATCAACTACACATCAATTGTAAAAATCCCGTACATCCTCGCTTATAAAAGTACAGCCACGGCATACATCCAATCCTTTAGGCGATCCTGGTTTTGGAGCGCAAGAGCTCCTGTTCTTCCCAGCCCTAAACCTTCCGGACCGCCTGCTTCGCGGCCTTCTGCCAGGAATACTGCATTCTGGGCTGCTGAAACTACGATATGCACCGTCGCCACATCACCGGGTGGGTTAGGGTTCAGCGAGCCGAGATAGTCGCCAAGTCCGGCTACATTGCCCACCTGCAGAACCTCCACTTCTGATGGCTTGGACATACGCATTAACCACTGGTCCCGGGTCGTTGGTAGGTGGTCGTGAGGGAACCAGAACCGCTGCGGGAATCGCTGCGGGTGCGACTTGGTGTTGGAGTTCGATTTGGACCTGGTGGAGGCCATTACGACCTCTGCGTTGCCACAGCGATTGATGAGCTTCCGTCCGCCAACCCAGCAGCAGAGAGTGGCCGAAAAAGCCCAAATTCCTTTGATAATATAGATGGCCAATGCCCTAAAGAAGTGCCAGACATCTTCTCTCTTCTTGGTCAAAGTTGTCGGTCAAGAGCTAAGTAGGAACTGGAGAGAAATGGTTATGGTGGACACTATAAAAGTGGCGGCTATAATGGCCTTCACTCGGGTCTGTGTTCGTTCTTCTGGCTAGTCACAACAGAATAACGTGCCCAGGATGATTTATACGGCAGTTGAGCCGAGAAAGCTGTCCCACGCAGCTGCCTGCAAGGCATCCCAAAGTGTGTAGATAGGCGGATTTTCTTCAATTCGCACGACCAACATCAACGATGTCATTGCTACATCTTTGAATATACCCGAGCTCTTAATTTCGTGGAATCCAACCAAGACTGTTACACAAATACAACAAGCTTTACTTACTAGACAGACTATTCAAACCTCTCATGAAATATCTGGGATGTTCACTGAACTTTGTTCCACTGTAACAATCTTTGTTTCCGTGCCATTGGCGAAGAAAACATTCTTGGTTTTGTTGGTACCGAGGCCTCGCATCTCGAAATCCGCCTAATGTATATAAGTGGCCTGGCCAACTGCCAGGCTTTTTAGCGGCCCAGCCGCAAAATTTGAGGCCCAGCTTCCATTGAAAAGCCTACGCTGTAAAAAGTGCCAGGAGTGATCTATGGAAGCAACACTCCTCCAATAAATGGAGTTCGCGGTCTACATCCGACGACAAAGTTGCAGATGATGTCACCTGTACGAGGGTATCCAACTTTAACACGAATTAGTGACAGAACAAGACGCGACTGAAGTCTTCTCCTAAAGATATTGGACCGAACACGGATCTCCGCGGAGCTCACGATAACCTCTCCTCTTTGCGACCCCAGTAGTGCAGCTACCTGTAGTATCGGTGATGTTGGCTAGGTACTGGAGCACCATCGAGCCCGTTTTGAGAGTCCCACGCGCCGAAGATCACATCGGTGATAGCTGGGCATGGTATGTATAACGTGCACGCGAACGGAGCCGCGCCGGTTTGGTTGAGGATGTCCGCCCACTCGCTGATTGCAGCGTTGAGGATTGCCGATCGGGTATCGAAGGATCGCTGGGCGCGTTCACGAGCTTCCACCTGTCTGCCGATGGATCGTACGGCTACACATCGCCCGTAAGTCGACGGAGCATCGATAGACTAGACAGTACCCACTACTGTAGATTGTCAAGAACAGCGGGAGAAGCGCTGCTGGTGCTGTACAACCCAATCGGAGAGAGTCGGAATCCCGAGAAGCGCAAAAGTGGGGAATAGCATGACGATTTCGTGTCAGGGGGCGGTGGTAGTAGTGGATTGAACGGAACAGCGGTGGGGATGGGTGGGGAGGTTTAGAAGAATGTACCAGAGAAGTGTTGGAAAGTGGGGTTGAATTCTATCCGAGTGGTAGTCGGATCGGTTAGTGCATGACGTCATCCAGTTTGTTCTGTTTTGCTAGTGCAAAAGCCAAAGCTTCCGGTTTGAAGCGATGATCTGCAGGAAAGTTTCATGTTCACCATAAAAGATAACTAGAGTACTTCATGTAAACTGTTTTTGTTTCTACTTCTTGCTTCTCTGTCTATAAATAGCAGCAACTGCTGGGTCACCCCGGCTTCCGATCGATCTAGATTTGTTGAAATAAGGTTTTGACGGCGGGAATGCGCTGTCGATCGCTACGGTGCGAGAGGCAGGGATACGAGAATGTATTAAGAGCGGGGTGGAGCGAAGCTACAAGGAGGACTGAATTGTATGTGCCCACGGCCAATTGAATTTACCGAGTGCCTCTTAGCTGATTGCGAGCTAGTCATTCTCATTGTGTCTGCCATGAGCACGCTTTTAATCTTTTCGTCACCGGACCGAGGTTGACTTGTAGCATTCCTTTAGAACCGCAGACTCGCAAGCTCGACCACTCATCGACGAACAAGGTGAACGGCAAGTTAGCATGCAACTGTGTACGAGACTAACTTTTACCTTCGTCAAGGACTCATCTATTTGGAATATTCTTTCACCTCTTCGAGTGTTAGTACTTTACTGGCCGCCGTGGTCCGGACAAGTTCTGGTGCTGACAACTTTTGCGTACTTGGACATAGACTTTGGCCATCGGTTCGCTATTGATAAGTGTGGGAAATGACACAAATTCAACAGGAAGGGTGAAGGGCAGCCCTGCTGGAAGTGGAGGTTTCTGCACTTGAAACTATTCTATTATCTGCGGTCTTCGTATGTACAATCGTCGGTGCTAACATCTTTTGATTTTCGGGCACCCAGACCTGACGCTGACTGACGCAATAAATTGTCCGGATAGACACCCCATGCTAACTACTGACGTCCGGACTATGGCAGCTAGTACAGTACCTACTCCGAAGTGTACATATGTTTAGCGAATGCCAAGCCAAATTCGGCAGCTTCAGATGAAATCATTTAGGACCATCAAACAAAACACGAAAAAAATTAAATCCGTGAATTATTGACATTCATGCTCCGTAAACTATTGTATAGCTAACTCCCTAAGGCATTTCTCAGCTGGGATCAAGTACTATTGGGTCATTCGAGATTCCGTTCCCATTTGGAATGATTCTGGATCCCGTTCCGTTCGGACCTTTCCTGCTTAGACGGATGCGACAGCGGGGAGCGAGCTTCATCGATATGACTAGTCGCAAAGGGTTTAGTGTGGATACCAGTGGTGTTGCAACGGTCGAGGACGTGTGACGGAGCTGCACGCTCTATACTTACTTTTCGGTGTCAGAACGTGCATCGAAACAAGGTTTTGACAGCGGTAATGTGGTGTCGATCACTTCGGGAGTGGATACAGGGGTTCGGCAAGGATGGGGGTCAGCGCAAATGTGTAATGCGCAGCGGGAAAACGCGTGTAAGTGGGACCAGGGAGCGACGGTCGGAACATGGATGGTAGGGAATTCACAGGAGAAGTGAAGAGTAAGCGGTCTTCTTGGATGTCGTGCTAGTGGAAGCGCCAATACTTGTCATGCCAAAGGTTAATGCCATGAGTCGTACTCATTGCCTTTTATCTTTTCATGTCCACACCTTTTGAGCCGCACCCTAGTTCCTGCAACTTATGCTCAACTCATCCACCAGAAAAAGCGATAAGCTAGCATCAGGCTATATACGAGACATGATTTTCCTCCATCAATCAATCCGTTTACAATATTCTCTCGCCTTTTAAGAACTAGTACTCGAAATTGTACGTTACACCAATGCCAAGCTAAAATCCTGCAGTTTCTCAAACCATTCGGAAACCTCAAAGAAAATGAAGTTCGCGGATTGTAGACAATCATTTGTAGTGAAGTCGAGTTTAGTCAACCTGCCACATTTTTTAGCTCCAGGTCGTGGCATGAACAGGGCGTGATGTTGCGATAAGTAAAATAAAAATTATTCGGGTCTTGGCACTCGCGTAACATTCATTCGAGTAAGCCTACACCTCCCGAGTCTCAAATTTGTGATATCTATTTTATAGATCGAGTTGCTTTAGAAACCGAACGAATTACGTTCTCTCTACAACCGCTCGACGCGTATCGGAGGTATCACAAATCGGTGGACCGGGGGCATAATGTTGTGATGAGACAATTGACTGTCTAAGTCTGACATATAGCTATATAGAATTCAAATCACAACAAATCCTAATCCAAGGGCAGCTGATGGATGACGTACTCTACGAAACCGTTTCAACATGTAAAAATACGAATATTCATTTATAGAATTCGTCGTGATTAGAGTAACATTTGTGAACTTCATTGCGTTCAACATTTGGACAGCGGCACCCCCGTGGCTATGACATACATACTCCTACCCCAGGTTTTCCGTTTTCCACATACAACTACTACCCTCGTTCCCGGTTTCCATGGTCGTGGGTGCCATACAGTTCATTTTAGGTCGAAATACTTGCAAAGGCGGTCATGTTAGTCTAAGCAGTATGAATACCTCCAGCATTCCAGGAATTCAATGCAACATGATATCCGGAATCCCTTCCACTGTTCGAGATGTGTGTCTGCACTACCACCACAGGGGACGGCGAGTGGTTCCTGGCTGGATGTTGATCAAGACAGGAATAGGGAGTCTCGGAAGATTATCCTACACACCAGGGCCGACTCACTCAGCGGTTCGCGGCACAAAAGTTAACACATGCATCTTTTTCGAGGGTTCCGCATTGTTGAATCCGGTTTATACGCTTACATGTGTGCCAAAAAGTATGCTGCCTGGGAACTAATTTCAAAGCGAGACAAATTTAGTATTCAATAAGAGACGAACGCATCGTGCACTTAAAACTCTGTGACCCACCGGGAGAATATCTCTCTCTTTGGATTGATAGACAATACAGCTTCTTCTTTCTTTCTCTGTTACTCTCAATAGTAGTGATAGAGTTCCTAGCAGCCACGAAGGTCAGAACGCTTCCACACTGCCAAGCAGAGTGTATTTAGTCTTTCTATTACTCTGCCTTTCTTTGAGGGTGCTACCATTCGTTTTTTGTTTTCGCTTGCTAAATGGGAAGAAAGGTAGAAGGAAAGGAGTTCCCCCAGCTAACCTGTCATCAAAGGGGGGGGAAGTGGGCACTGTCATATTCTGAATAGAGTGAATGCTGTAAGACTAAAACAAACAGTAAAATTAACCGTCCCGTCCGTCCGGGATCACTGAAGACGGGGATGGACGGCAAGGCACCGTCTTTTTGAGGCAGGACACAGACGGACGGACCGGACGGCCGGGGACGTCACGTTGCTGTCTCCGGTCGTTCCCGGTAGTCCGCGGCATTTACCCATTGATAATGAAATTCACAAGTAGTAAAACGAGATGAATCATATCAAACATCAGATTTACCCATAATATGTTCTTCAAACTCTATCCATTACCATTGGTTCACTCATCTCTAGTCTCGTAGAACACCTAATGCTTAATGTCCGCCGAAGACACCGAATGTCGGCCGGGGGCGGAGGATGTCGGCCTGGGACGGTGTTTTCACCGTCCCCGGCAGTCCCCGGCAGTCACGCCGTCCTCATTGAGTAAGAATGGCACGGATGGCCTTGGCACCGTGCCATCCATCCTGAAGATATATCGGACGGAACGGTTGAGAACACTGATTTAAACAAAAAACAAAACAAAGATGCAAAGTTCTTTTGGATTGTCCAAAATATGACTATACAGAATAGAAACTCGACTTGCGGACTTCAGTCTCAGGTGCTCCACGCGAAATTTGAACAAGCTGCATGCTACACTGTCCTTCAGCTACGCGAACCCAAAACTGTTACAGTACCCCTATACTTTTGAGGTAGGGCTCAGCTCAGTCCAGTCCAGCAATACCACAAGCAAACCTTACGGCGTTTCTGAATCCTTTACTCTCATCCGGACTGATAGTAAATGTTGCGATATGGGAAGAACAATGTGAATTAGTGTTCTCAACCGTCCCGTCCGAGATCTTGCCAGGACGGACGGGACGGCGCCACAGCCGTCCGTCCCGTCCGAGCATAAGAATGACGGCTGGACGGCCGAAATCCACCGTCCCTGGCCGACATTGGGCGGCTGCCGTATACTCTTAGATGTAACCCAATTCGATCCTGAGAGCGCGCGGTAAGAGATATATAAATGGATACATCCATGCATAGATTGTATATCAATTATGCTATAGTTTTAAAGAGCGAGGGGGGGAGAATGAAGAACAGGATCTTGTTTCACAGTCTGGATAATTGTAGTTAGTTTATATAAATTGTATGTACTCTGAGAAAAATCCATGGATATCGACAGATGACGCCCGGGGACGGCAAGGCTCCGTCCCCGGTCGTCCTCTCCGTCCGTCACCGTCCTGCCTCAAAAAGACGGCACTGTTTCCGTCCGACCCTCGACGGACGGCGATTCGCCGTCCCGTCCCGTCCTGAGGAATTTCGGACGGACGGGACGGTTGAGAACACTGATGCGAATAGACTTACATACAGAGACGATAGAAGGAGAAAGACTCGAGCTATGTACCAGAGAGAACTGTTCCATGTGACTTTACATCACCCTCGCTTACGGTCAACTCAGTATATTTAACTATCTCGTCCGTCCGGGATCACGCAGGACGGGACGGTTGAGAATACTGGGTCAACTCGTCTCAGGTCTATATATATATGCAACAGTAAGCTCACAAAGATGCTCAGTGGCCCGCTTGCACAGAATCTGAACTCGTTGATTGACCTTACCACTTTGGGGAATCTCTGGATTGCTTTGAACGCGCACTGATACAGCATTCGACGTTTCAACATGTATCCCACTCGATTGCGTTGAGCAGTGAGCTAAGACTGAATCGCGGTATGGTAAACGAAGGCTGCATCTGACCTTCGTCTTCGATCTCGAAGCTCCGTCTATGGATACCTGGAAATCGTTACATAGACGTGTGAGGACTCAGCAACACCATTCTCCAGAGATCAAAATGGTGGCAGTGATGGCAACGGTTCGAACCAGTCAAGATTCGGGCAGTGAACTGGTTTGCCCGGTGCGGTCTAGAGGGTGGAAACAGTTCGAACTTGAACTGCCGGCTCGGGAGGCTAAAGGGGCTGGTTCGAACCGGTTCCCAGATAGTTCGATATGAGATCCATATAATTTTTGTTATTATGAAGCTGCATACACAAATCCCACCACCCCCGACAGACTAAGTTCCATCCTGTTGTCTGCATTAAAAATAACTACCTCTGGCAAGGTGAGGTGAAGCTCTCCCATGACTTTAAACATTCGATGGCTTCAAGACTTTCGATCTATATGCGGTTCCGATGATCTGATATCAACAATGTACAACTGGAGAATCGTCTCTACTTGAGCTGACACAACCGGAATGGAGTGGTGTTAAGGAACGAATTCTACCATCCTCCTCCAGCTAGAATGGGTTGATCCTACCCTATCCATAAGCCCTCGCCTGACCATAACCACTTAGCATGAACCAGTTCGAACTAGATCCGAATCAGCCAGTGATAACCGTCGTCGGACGGAAGGAGACGGCGCAAACACCGTGCCCGGCCGACTTCCTGTCCTCGGCCGATATCAAGTATTTAGGTGTTCTATACGCCTAGAGATGAGCCAACCAACGGTAATGGGTAGAGTTTACTTATATTGTGTGCGTAAATTGCGGTTTTGTCTAATTCAACCCGTTTTACTACTAGTGAATTTCATTATCCATGGGTATCTGCCGGGGATGACTGGGGACGACCGGGGATTGCAGGTGGTGTCCCCGCCCGGCCTGAGACGCATTGCGCCATTCCAAGCGGCGCGGTTCACCAGCCTGAACTGTACCGGACCGCACCGCGAACCGCCAGTTCGAATTAGTTCAATACCGATCCGCTACCATCACTAAACGGTGATAATAAATCCGCCAACAAATGACGACCTTGAACTAGGAGTCGCGATCAGAGGTTCACATTAAATATGACAGAGAAAGACAAGGTTATATTACCCGCAGTGACCAAAAGGCCTTGCTTTCTAAGCTGACTCCCGCTTACAGCCTCCCTCAGAGCCTTCGCTTCGACATCGCACGGTTTCAAAATATCGCTATCTACTATGAAGTGACACTTGATTAATTCTTATAGAAAGTCGAGTACATTGCTTGGATTTCTTCCGATCACTCAATCATCGAAGGAAAGGTAGATAACGGTAAAAGTACGCTATTACGCTTTTTTCAGAGACAAATTTGTCACAAGTCTTCACAAGCCAATCAGACATTATAGCGGACTTCTTTTACAGCTCTGGCGATGGAGAACTCCATCGAAGCAACAAAACCATGCTGCGGTCGGTGCTGTACCACATTTCGAAGGCAGGGGGGTCGTGTTTTATACATTTCCTGGAACAATACCGGCGTCTCTCACATCAAGCTCGAACACCGTAGTGCCGACATGGAGAGTAGTAGTAGTAACCGAGAATCAGCGGTGCACTAAGCAGCTAAAACCGGGCACGAGTCCACGGTCCAGTTCATTAAGCTTTTGGGCGCCGGCGAGCAGGCACCAGATGACATGGGACTTCCGCCTTTTCTGTAGACGAGCTTCGTTTAATTCCGCAATGGCCGGAACGGAACGGAAAGGCGTTTTATTTGTTCATGTATGCATCTACATTTGGACATTTTCTTGCTTGTATTTGGGCAACATGTGTACTTAGTCGGATGTAATCCAAAGTTTATTCGAAGCTGCGATAAGTTGTAAATGACTATGTTCGCGTAACACTCTCCCACAAACTTTATCCGGAAACATTCCTCACTTTCGCCCCCACCGCCACAATCTTGCCGCTAATATTTCTCGCCATCCTGGAATCATTCACCAAACGACTCCTCCATCCCTGACCCCTGATCCCACGCAACAACCCTAGCCTCTGTGGGATTTGAACTTTTATTGTCTGAGTAACCCCTATATCACGTAGTTGATCCATCTTATCGAACCTCGACACAGCGTTTCGCCACAAACCTTGCTGATGTTCGTGCATTACTTTTCTTGCAGTAGTTACCACGAGTTGCTTGCTTAACAATAACGGCAGCTACAAATGAATAGGTCAAGGTGGCTCACTGCAACGTTCCCGTACACCTTGCGGCATAGTCATCAGTTATCGGATTCAGTGTACTCGTTCAAATCGACTCACCTCCGGACTATCCCACTCACTATCCAACCAAGACTTTTTACCGCGATGAAGCGCGTATCATAAATTTAATATTTTCATCGTTTGTCCATAATGCAAAACTTGTAGCCTAATATAAACACCGTATGGGCTGATCATCTCACTGAAGACCCAGAGAGTAGACATGACAAATTCTCGGGGTTATATTCAGGTGAAGATTACCGGGAAACTCTTCTACTGAGAATAATACATAGAGCAATTTCGATCGCTAGCAGTTGCAATGGTGATACCAAATGACGATCGTGTAATCTAATGAGACAGTAAATGCTAGTTGTGAGTCTAATTCAAGACAAAACTGGAATGATGGACCAACATCCACGGCGATGATCCACTAACCTCCCGCTGGGGACGGTCTTGAGGCATCTCTAATTGTCCCCGTCTTAGACAAAGAACGGCACTGTGGCCGCCTGGGTCAGATGGACGGGATGGTTGATTTCACTTCACAAACTACGTACAAGGTGACACAATACCTCAGTTCCACCGCCAGCAAAGAACAAGTGCCAGCGGTCACACGGTGGCGTTTGGCCACCTACTCGATCTTATCTGCAAATGCGAGTTACTCGTCGGTATATATATAAATCACTTTCTCGCTTGACTGTGTTTGTGCTCGCTTTGGTTCATTCGCCTGAGCAATCATACTTGCGTCTCACAGCTAGCGCTTGTAGCATATGGTATATACCGCCTTCTCATATCAAGATTGACGGGGGTTTACCTGGAACGCATAAAGAAGAGCAAAAGCCAGGAGTGCTGGTGGTGTGGACACAAGAGGCAAACTAGAGACCACCTGTTTAAGTGGTGCAACAAGTGGAAGAGACAGCAGGACGACCTTTGGAAGAAGTTGAGGAAAAAGTGCAAGTGGAAGGAGAGGAGGAAGGTCCCCATGTCTCAGGTGTTCGATACAGATGATGCCGTGAAGGCGGTACTGAAGTTTCTTAAGGAGACGGATGTGGGAAGAGTTTCATTTCCGGGGGTTGCGGATGAAGGGTAAAGGAGGGTAAAAAGCGCAGTTACAGTTCTCTTTTGTTTGGCGGTAATGGGGAAAGGAGATAAGGAAGTTGCGACTTGGACTCAAGAGGGCCGAGGGGACACCCAAGGTTCACACTGAGGAAGCATCGAGGAAAAGGAGTAGATTATGTCATGGCCGCAAGCGGCCGAATACATTATGATTCAAACAAACAAATATCAAGATTGACCAGGACAAGTTTTGTACTTTGCCACAAGATGCTCATGCACTTTGAATAAACAGTGAAATATTTACACGCGGTTTATCATGGTAAAAAATATTGGTTGGATAGAGAGTTGTATAGTCCGGAGGCGAGCCGCTTCTAAATAGTAGGTTCCACCAGCGGTGAAAGCTCACGCCTCGGTAATATGTAAAATACTGCGGATTATTCCTAAGCTTCCTCCGGTACACCAGCACTTCCTACGGCAGGAGTTACGCTCCTTAGCAAGTGGTGTTCGACCTTTTACTAGTGCAATTCTACACATTAGTGGCGTTCCAGGCCACAATTGCATAGTCTATCTACAAATCCAAGATCTGACATGGGCTATACACATGGGAACAACAATACCTGCCCTGATTCGCGCTAGCTGTATAGACGCGGCCTCGGGGGAGGTGGCCGTATACATGTACCTAGCCCCTTGTGGGTCCAGTGTCATTTTCTTTCTATATTAATATTATCTATTTGTCTCGTGCCCAGCCGCATGCTAGCTCGTACCTCGCTTCCCAGCTTCCGAGGTTGCGGCTCATCCGGCGCGCCACACATCAACCTTAGTCTGGGCACGAGAAAAATCATCTGATACTTCGGATCCCTTTGGAGTACCAGCGCTGACTACTTTCATACGACTCTAAACCGGCATTAGTAATATCAAGCCAGATGATGTTTTGGTGGACTAATAATGCTACATAGTCAGTCTAGAGACACACTGGAAAAGGTATTCTATCCGCAGATGACGCATTCGCTGATGTTCACAGTTTCTGACTCGGCTGTATGATTCTAACCAATACTAGCAACGGAGGCGGCTTCGCCGCCCTTAGTGTAACGGCGACCAATCATTTTGCTTACGTCGGCTGGACGCAATCTGTCTATCTACCAGTGCGGCCCTGTATATATTATCTTGACTCCATCACCCCTGCATCCCTGCTTTCTGAACATGTGGGGAGTTGTGGTTAACCGAGTGACATGGAGTTCGAGAGGGCAGGTGATGATCGAGTGACATGGAGTTGGAGAGGGCAGGTGATGATCAAACGAAGTTGGCCAGTCAAAATAAAGTAAAGCAGGCTGGGAGCTGACTGCAGTTAATCAAGCGAAGTGGACTTGGAGTGTGATGATGATCAAGCGAAGCCGGCTGGGAGTTGGCTGTGAGCTGGCTGTAGGGTTAATAAAGTGAAGCAGACTTAGAGTGGGTGGGGGATGATTGAATGAAGCTGGCGGTTGATAATTATGCGAAGCTGGTGTTGACACTAGTTGACCGATGTCACTGCTTGGGGTTTAGCCTGGTGGCACTCGACATCATTCTGAGCCTGGAGGTATGGCCGGAGCCTTCTCGGGCTTCGAGCCCAGAGCACCGGTCATTCACCCTGACTTGAGCACGATGTCCGGCTCCGGATCTTCGGCCCTAGATATGACTTGACTTACGACGGGCACCGGGTATGGCACGTTCTGAACATGATGTGCATTCTCTTATATAGAGTTTTCTCTTTCTCTCTCTTTGTACTTTAGACAATTTAGTACCTTCGTTCTTCTTCTCTGATTCGCTCTCAACAGCTGGCTGGGTGATGATTGAGAGAAGGTCGATGGTGATAATCAAACGAAGCTATGTAGAAGCTGGAGGTTGTTGATCATACTAAGATGGCGGGTTGTGACCAAGCGAAACCGGAGTTTCTCCGGACAGTGCGCACGCACTGTACAGCGATTATTTACCTGTTCCCAGCGGCAATAAAATATATCTCGCTAAGTACCTAACCGCACAATAACTCCACAACACTCGTTTTTGAGGTGCCAACTCGGCGGAACATGTGCAAAGACTAGAGTACTCCACATGGGACTTGTCACTACAAGAGTTCTTTTAACCAGGTCGCGATCTTTGCGTTGAAATACTTATAAAATTTCATGGGGTGACAAGGGTATGAGGATATCACAGGGGTCCCTCCCCCACCCAAAATATACACCACAACTACTACTGCCCACACCATAAACGGTACACTATGAATTATCATGAATTGTATTTACTGCTGGGATGGCCATATCTAATACTGCTACTCAAAAATTCCACACTTTTTTTCGTGTTGATGGAAGGAAGCGCTGAAATAGTAGATTATCCGCTACCAAGCGCTAGGAACAGGTTAAATAATCGCTGTACAGTGCGCGCGCACTGTCCGGAGAAACTCCGAAGCGAAACTGGTGGTTATAATGGAGCAAAGCTGTGTAGGAGGTGTCAGCTGTTAATTGAATGAAGCTGGCAGGTGGTGATTGAGTGCAACGGGGCAGAAACTGGCAGCTGTTGATCGAGCAATAATGGATGGTGGTGATCATGCGAAGCTGGGTAGGAGCTCGTGGCTGTTGATTGAGCGAAGCAGGCTGGTGGTGATTGAGCGAAGCTGGGTAGGAGATGGCGGGTGTTGATTGAGCGCAGCTGGCCGGTGGAGATTGAGCAAAGCTAGGTAGAAGCTAGCGGCGGTTGATTGAACAAAGATAGCTATGGTGATCGAGCGAGGCAGCTGGCTGCTGCTGATTGAACAAAGATAGCTAGTGGTGATCGAGTGAAGCTCATCGGGAAAAAAACCAAGTCGTGCCCAGGACGTACATAGGCCTTGGGTGCATCGGATTCTTCAGACGAAAACTCTTATGTGGTGTGCTAGAAGCGTAGTCTATTCTCTAAGTGATGCGATCTATGTATATACAGAATTGAGCCGCACACGTGACAACTGTATACCTTACATCTGAAGTCTCGTCGTATCCTGGCACAACAGACGCAGTATTTGCATCCAGACGCGGCACTGTATGCCACACTTGCATGCAGACGCAGCACTGTGCAGCATTGCATCCAAACACAGTACACTGTACAGTCGCACCCTTAATTCACGGCCACAGCCTTGGTTCAGTCACTGCTTTGATTTACCAGGGCAGTCACTTGATTATTATACTTGATTCATGAATTTATTGGTAACAATATACAAAAAACCATGGTAGATCTTGGATTACTTGGAGGTGTACTTGCAGGTACACTTGGAGCCAGGGCACGGGCGGAGAAGATCAATACCGGATGGGTGGAAATGGTTAAACTGGCCTTTTTCTCATCGGGCAGTAGACGGTTGAACTTGGCTGGCTCACGGTTGGCTGCGCAAGATCAAACCGGGCTGGCTCTCGGCTTGCTGGAGATGATCAAGCTGGTCTGGATCTCGGCTGGCTGGACGCGATCAAGCCTGGCTGGCTCTCGGCTGTCTGGAGATGATCAAGCGGGTTTGGATCTCGGCTAGCTGAACGCGATCAACCCGAGCCGGTTTTCGGCTAGTTGGAAACTGTCGATCTGGGCTGCCTATCGACTGGCTGTACGCGATAGAGCCTAGCTGGCGCTCAGCTGGCTGATGATCGAGCTGGTCCGGATCTCAGCTTGCTGATCACGATCGAGCCGAGCTGGATCTCGGCTGACTGGAGATGATAGAGCAAGTTTGGCTTCCGGCAGGTTGGGCGCGATCAAACTGACCTGGATGTAAGCATTAGCATTTCAATCAGGTATGCTTGGATGTTTATTTGGAGGTGCACTTGGAACTGTACATGGAGCTGGGGAGGACGCAGTGGATATAGTCAGACTGGAGACGATCGAGCTGGGCCTGCTCTTGACTGGCTGGATGCGATCATGCCGGGCTGGCTCTTGGCTGGCTGGAGATGATTGAGCTGGACTGCATGTCGGCTGGCTGGACGCGATGGAGCCTGGCTGGCTCTCGGCTGGCTGCAGATGATCGAGCTGGACTGGATCCCGGCTGGCTAGGTGCAATTGAGCCGGGCTGGCTCTGTGTAGGTTGGAGATGATAGAGGTGGTCTGGTTCTCGGCTGGCTGGATGTGATCGAGCCAGGCTGGCTCTGGGCTGGCGGTTGATGATCGAGGTGGTCTGGCTCAAAGCTGGTCTGGCTCAAAGCTGGTCTGGCTCAAAGCTGGCTGGACGCAATCGAGCTGGACTGGCTCTCGGCTGACTGGACGCAATCGAGCCAGGCTGGCTCTTGACTGGCTGGAGACGATCGAGCTGGGCTGTTAGCATTGCAAATACAGAGAATGTCCGGGACAGAGAGAGAGAAGTATCATACAGTTGAACTTAGATTTTAGAACTTGGAACTTAGAGTGCAAATACGGTTGTAAGTAAGGGGTGGAAATGGGGGTCAGCCAAAAAAAGTAGGTGGCTGGGGTTAACTGTGCTGCAAACTCTATATCGCACCTCGCACAACCCATGCACAGTGCTCGGCGGAGATTATCGAGCTATAGTGGATCTCCGATGGCTGGACGTGATCGAGCCAGGCTGACTCTCGGCTGGCTGGACACGATCGAGCTGAGCTGGCTCTCGGCTGGCTGGAGATGATGGAGTTGGGCGGGCTCTCGGCTGGCTGGACATGATCGAGTTGGTCTGGCTCTCGTCTGGCTGAACGGTTGAGCTGGGCTGGCTCTGGACTGGCTGGACGTGATCGAGCCGGGCTGGCTCTCAGCTGGCTGGTGTGAGCGAGTGATGCTGGGTGGAAGCTGGCGATTGTTGATCGAGAGAAGATGGCGGTGATTGAGATAAGATGGCAGATATTGTTTAAATAAAGATCGTTGTGATCGAGTGATGCTGGGCAGGAGATGGTGGTTTATGATCGAGCGAAGCTGGCTGGCTGGTGGCGAGCGAGAGAAGGTATATACAACTGAGGAGGAGGTGCAGAGCACACACAACGAAAAAAGCGGTGAAGCACGACGGGCACATGGCATGCTGAAGTTCGAATGCCCCAAAATGCCACGAACGAAGCTCCAGATAATCGATATTAAGCCACCGACGACATTACAAAACTTGACATCGTCGATTCGGTGAAAAACATGATGCACAGGTTGCAAGCCATCAGGAATACCTAACCAGGAGCAGCATGTGCATATATTCTCATTGCGTCAATCGTTTCGATGTGGGCCGGAATAGAGATCAAACGAATGATAGGCCGGCGACCATTATGCTCGGGTACTGCATGTGGACAAATTTAGGCTGAAGTCGAATCAACGAAGAACGTCGATCCGGCGAAAAACACGATGTACGGTTCGAAAGCCTCCACTACCACATGTTGGAAAATTTAGGCTGAAGGTAAATCAACCAAGAACTTCGATCCGGCGACAAACACCATGTACAGTTCTCAAGTCATCAGGAATCACTATCCGCGATAAGCAAGTGCAGATATTCTCATAACATCCAAATATTTCAAAGCGCACCGGCAATGGGGATTGAATGAACGATGGCACGAATACGGTCGCATTGATCGTAATTGACACCTCAAAGTAAACGATAGTGACGATGGAGTTGCAGCTCTAGCTAGCAAGATGAGTAATGTCGAGCAGTTAGTTTTCGATACACAACATTGAGTGTTAACTGGCACGAATACGGTTGCAGCGATCGTAATTGACACCTCAAAGTAAATGATAGTGACGATGGAGTTGCGGCTCTAGCTAGCGAGATGAGTAATGTCAAGCAGTAGTTATTGATACACAACATTGAGTGTTAACTGGCACGAATATGGTCGGAGCGATCGTATTTGACCCCACAAAGTATACGATAGTGACGATGGAGTTGCGGCTCTAGCTAGCTAGATATGTGACGTCGAGCAGACGTCGAGTGTGTGACGTCGAGCAGATTCTGTACGACACGAAGACCAATCAGAGGCCACGAACTCGTGAGCCTCAAATAGCCTAAACGGAAATGTGTTTCTCCGCCAATCAGAATGCTTCGTGGGGACATTGCATGAAGACATCGGTGTGTATATACTAATAAAAACGCTGGGATTGTTCTAAACCCTAACCTTATCACCTCGCATGAAACCTGTCCTGCTGAACCGATCTGAGAGATAGCTATGCCCTCGAGCAACGCATGTCTATCGTAAGCATGCATCTAATCGTGACGGGGTTACAAATCTAGCCTATCTCCCTCTCTTTCTCCTTCGTATGCCTATAATATCCCTTCTCCTCTGTATTCCTCACCTACTCCTGACACCATTTTCTTACGTATTTCAATTTTGCCCGGAGGTCAGACGGGACTACGAATTCTAAATTTTCAACAATCCGCCCAACCGAAGATTCCAAGAAATACCGCCGCCTCAGCTGATGGAGATACTGTTCAACATTCTCAGGAGGCTGAAAAGCTTCAATTAAACTGCTCAAAGTGATCGCAGTGCGGGCGGTGATAGGAGTTCTGGTTCTAATAGAAATCGTTGCAATGGGAAGGGTTGGTACTAAAAGAGGTGGAGGATAAGAGGTAGAAGTAGAAGGTATTGTAGGGTGAGGAGACTCAGTGTGGAGAATAGAAAGTAATGCATGTTAAGAGGACTCATGGGGGTCAGTGTTTAAATAGGTATGACGTTAACAGTGACGGAATTGCGTCAGTTCTTAGTGAAGTTGCTACGATCTTTGAAAGAACAGGGATGTTAAATCCACATCGCAAACTGTATTTGAACACAGCAATAAAAACTGAAATGTCGAAAGAGCCGATGCTTCAGATGGACAGACGGGTGAAGAGACTATTGTCAAGAAGAAACCGGCGACGCTGGTGGAGGGTCCAATGATAAGGCTGGCCAGCTGAGAGGTAAAATATATGGGAAGGGTTTTAGAAGGCGTTGTCGAGTGGGATACAGTGGAAGCGTCTACAGTCTAAGTTTCAGAAGGCTGAGTCAGACTGCCCCATAGTGATGGCAATTGCTGTCCTTCGAGAGACAGTGAGTGAGTTTAGGTCAATAGACAGATTCAGCACAACGGACACAGTTCAACAATATAAACTTTCATTCACATACCAGTTATCAAATATAGGCAGAGACTCACAATCCAAGTGTTGCATGAATAGATCTCAGCCTTCACATGGTCAGAGATAATGGCTCGTGGGGGGGCTGGGAGATTGCGGTTGGGCTGATGGTATTCAGTCGGATCTATACATGGATGAATACGCCCGCATTCGCACTTGTATGATCATATATGGCTTTGTGGCCCTCTGAGATAGGATACAATCAAGCTTCTCTATCTCTACTATTCCACACCGGGTGTTGCATAAATAGACCTGACCGATGACGGAGCTGACTGTAAGCCGTAGGGCACAAGGCTCACTACTCTCTTGTATATAGTTCGAGTCTTTCTCCTTCTCTCTTCTTTCTCTACACTTAGTATCTTAATCTATACACTCGGTTCTCCCCTATATTCAACACCGGGTATACGCGCAACACGAGTGATAGCCTCATGATCGAGTGATCGAAATATACTCGAACGGACAATTGCCCCAACAGGCCTATAGCTGTCATGATTACGGATACAGTGATATAGCTACTCACGTATATAAATGTCATCCTCTGTAATTATGTGGAGCTTTAAGCGGTGCTATTGTTGGGTTAACCTTTTACTGAATGCAATTGCAAGCTCTGCTAGTAAACTACTGCCTCCCTAGCTGAGCTGTGCTCTTTGAGAAGCAAATACTAGGTACCGTAGTACATTTCAAGTAAAGCCTGGATTGTACAAAGATGTTGAGTCTTGCACGGACTAACGGGGGCGTTCCCTGATTCTGATACTATAATTCAAGCATACAGGGCAAGAATGAATCTGTTCCTGCCACACTTTACACATGCTTAGGTAAACATTACTACGCTGTCTGGCTGGCGGGTGAGCTGCTGAGATGCAGAGGGTGGATTCCGGGTTAGCGGTTGGGGGCGGAGGGCTAATCATGCAATGTTATCATATCTGTAGGCCGCTAAACTGCACACTAGCACCACTCGCATATATGCTGGGTTTTTCCGATCAAATGTATACACAACGTGATCTCCATTCTGAAAGGTAGGGAGTTGATGAAGGTAATCTACGATTTAAGATGTTGAATTGTCTATTGAACCAAGCGAGAGTAAGATATTCATATATATATAAGAAAGGTGGATCGTACCTTACCTGGCCTATGGTTATCTAGCCTAAAGCGCGAGAACCTTGGCTAAATCCCCGATGCCTTTGATTAAAACTCCGAGAGGTAAAGTCCGAGTAACGGTAACATTTCTTTAGCTTAAGAATGTAACTAAATATTTAGCTTTCATCGCTTCCGTTTTGCTCCTTCCGAGTATATCCCTAGTGTCGTTTCGGAGCCCCGACCGAGTTAATTCCAACCAATCAAAAGTTCCCGGACAGTGCCTAGATTGATTAGATCAGACCAGCCGCCATAAAAACAAAATGAGACTGTGCGAAATTTCCACAATTTGATGACCGCGACCAAATGCACATGGTACCGCAAACAGTGTTTGGGATTGTTGCATGATATGGGATGTCCGGGAACTTTTGGTATGTACTAGTTACATTTAATAACAAGTGAACACGGGTGGAGATTGCACGGTACTCCAATAATATGTTTCCATACTTCTGCTAGTTCTCTCACAGAGTTAGGGCAAACTGGCGGTAACTCGCCTCTGGGTCCTTCGGGCGCGTATATTCCGCTGAGCAGAGTGTACCAAGCAGTCTTTCGCTTTCTTTTCTTTTATTATTGTGTGCTTTCGTTTCAGGGTAAGAAAGATAGAATGCGGGAAGCTCCCCACCTAGCCATCCGGAGTGGGAGGGGAAGTGGGCACGGTCATACTCAAGATAGAGTGAATGCAGTATGATTAAAACATAACGTACTAACAAAGTTTACGATATTTCGGCAGGGTGGATTTTCGTGTTTTCGGATATCGTGTCCAGGTCGTCTGATGTACAGTAGGGTTATTAGGGTTATTAAATTTACTCTATAGTGCCTACTTCTCTATCGCTTGCACATGATTTCAATGCCACTAAATATTACGTTTGACACTACTCTAGCCAGGGATCATAGTTACCGCTAAGTACGGCTATTGATATTCTACTTGCAGTGAAACATCCTATCCAGCCTCAAAATGCAAGGTATTACTAGTTTCCAGGGGTATGTTACGCGACACCCACAGTTTCAGCCGCACTAAGTTCAGCCGCCAAACCGATGCCTCCCACAGGGACGCGAGCGCGGTTATATATCCTGCCAATCTCACAATCGAACGAGCAAGGCTTGTTACTTTACATCGCAAAGTTAGCCGGTCTGTATCCCTTCACCTTGGATAACATAAAGTCCGGCGCCCGCAAAGCAACGATCCTGAGTCATGTCTAGTAAGCTCATACAGTCTAACGAGATACAATGACTAACCAGTACCGTTGCCCATGCAGAGCGAGGATGTCTCTTGGAGGCTCCTTATACCCGATTCCAGAAGCGTTTCGGCATATTCAACGCACTGGTACTATCTGGGGGAACTTTGGTTATTGCACTTGTAACGGTTCTATTAGTACTATTCTGGAGGCACTGTAACACTGTTGAAATCATGTCTTCTCGACAAGGTCTATGGACGGAAATCATCTATCAAGACTGGACGACCCGCTTTGTCACTATCTGTACGGCGGTATTGCGCATTTGCATCCGAGCACAGGTGCTACTCGTATGTCTTTGTTTGGCGTCATTGGCTCTCGAATATGATCAGATTCCGGAGGATAATATTGGAATGATGTCAATTTATCAATACGCCAATGCTGGGCCCTTGGATATAGCGGTGCCATACATTTTGGGAGCCAAAATGGGCAAAAATCCCCTTGGGTTATTGGCGGTGATGCTTCTCGCTTTGGCAGGTATACTCACACAATTTGCATCAACGATAATTCTTTCCGACTTTGAGGCCTTCGTTCTTTGGCCTGCGCAGGATACTGTGAGGGAACTCAATTTTACCTTTCCCGAGAACGTACCCATGAGTGGAAGGGAAGAATTCCGCAACTTATTCACGTCTTCGCCAATTCAATACCCGGTCTTCACTGACCGGATCATTATCAATCACAACAAATCTGTTGGAGGACTAGTGTACTCCGGAAACGTGACTAGAGCTGTTTCCTTTGCGAGAGGCCGAACGAGCAACTATAGCATCCTATCGTGGACCGGCGCGAGTATTGAACACACAAACCGTCTGCTTTGCTCCTAAATTTCTCTCATCAGCGATACAAATTTACGACAAAACCGCTGCATTGATTCAGTTTTCTGGGCAGTTTGACAGTGTGAAGGCTGGAAGTTATAGCCACCAGCTGTTTTCTCAGAGCTCTTGGACACTGTTCGACAAAGGCGACATTTACTTTTCTGGGGTAGAAAATTGTACCTTCAGCGCTACACGTATGAATTTTTGTTTGGTCGGTTCTCTTGCGGGCGCTGGTGGTGTGCCAACTTCTCAGTGGATACTCGTGTCGGTCTTGTATGCGTGGGAAATGGCCAACATTACAAATTTGGTCGATCATAGTCCGCAGCATTTGGTTGACGAGTCTTATGACGGCACGGAATGGACCAATCAGACTTTTGCGCCCGTGGACGCATTCGGCAGCGGTCTTGGCCGACGGACACACATAATGCACAGTCTTTGCACCACTTATTCCGGGTGGGGATCTGGAGACATTGAGGTCGAGACGACTCACAATTATACTGAGCCAAAACTAATGGCTGGTCAAGGGGAGCAAGTTGCAGAATGGGACCCCACGAATGGAATATTTTGGCCTACTGTAAGGCATGGAACAGGCGCTGTGCAAAAGCAATTTGGAGTGGATGGGCCGAATAAAAGGTCGAACCAAGAGCGCGGTATCTTAGCACTTCCATCATTGCAGCACCGCCGGAGTTTTGAAGATGTCCACATACAAACTGCAATAACCAATGGCTCATTTATTGGTGCTATCGCGGAAATCGATAATATTTTCAATCCATTCGTGGAAACTCTCTTCCTAAGGGCACTGATAGATACGCGACAGCTTTCATTTATTCGAGTATAACAGCGAAAGACCGAAGAGATCTATTAGAATCTCAAAAGAAGTATTCGTAAAATAAGTATAGCAAATATAACGATATTTAGAATGTATCGAAAGGCAAGCATATACTGAGAAAAGTAGTTTGAGAGGAGATATTATTGTATTCCGATCGATGTCTGAGCAAGTCTAAAAAACTGTTCTCTAACCGGAGAAACAGTATCTATATATACATAAATAACGAAGTGATTGTCCGTGACGACGGTCGCGGATCAATATCTTAAAACAGTAAAGAAAAACTCTTCAACTGTACAAAAATACATAAGAACCGTAAAGAAATTAACAGAAACATCTAGGCGCATTCTTATCAAGATAAGCGCTGATAAATCCTTTCAAACGGAACTAATAAGAAGATTCTAGACAAGTTCTAACGGAAACTTTCTAGACACCTATAAAAAGATAAAAGTTATTAACACACCACATTATTCTTATCAGTAAAGTACTATCTTTGTTGGAGCGGTTTGTTAAGTTCGTCATCACGTGGTTTGGGTTAGGTTTGAGCGCGGAGCCGCTTGCACTTTAAGTTCTGCATACGTGTCATTTTAGACGAATTCGATTTAGATTTGAAATTGCGGCATTATCGACACGGTCGGAGGAGTGGTTGACAGAACCCACGGTTGCACTCGACGCGTAACGAAGATGGCCAAATCGACAGCGATCACGATTAAGAAGTTCGATGGTACCGACTACAAGAGCTGGTGTACGGAAATCGAGATACTCTTGGAGCAGAAGCAGGTTTTGGGAATCGTCGATGGTACAGAGGAAGCGCCAGATAAGAAATCGGAAGAGTACAAAGCATGGAAGATGCAGCACGGAGTTGCGCGTTCAACCATTCATCTTGCGATGGAGAGGCCATTGCAGCAACAGTATGGTGTTCAGAAGGATGCGAAGGCGCTGTGGGATCAGCTTATGAAGGACTACAAGTCGAAGGTCAAGCTGAATGTGTGGTCTCTGCGCGATGAGATGTCAGCTGTGAAGTTGAGCGATTGCGAAAATGTTCAGGAGTATGCATCGACGATCCAGGGGTATGTGAACGACTTCAACCTCTGCGCGGATAGTTCGACTGGTCGTGGTACGATGCCGAAGAGCGAGCACACCTATTACCTTATGAAAGGGATACCGAAGGACGACAGTTGGAAGTTTTTCACCCAGTTGATGTACGACAAGATTGATACACTGGCCGACAAACAGCAAGATGTGATTACGAAGATGAAAGCCCAAGCAGCGCGGCTAAAGCAGGAAGACAATTCGGATGCGGATGAGGTACTGTTTACGAAGCCCAAGAAGAAAAGTGATAAGCAGACGAAGAGCGATAAGCAGAAGCAACCAGTGATCCTGATGGGCCAGGCGGGCCAGTTTCAGGGGTAAGCCTGGCCGGGCCCACACCTGGCAGGCTTTCAGCAGGTGGAAACTGCGGGCGCCTGGGTAAACCATGGGCCGAAAAGCCCGCAGTTGAACTACAGGTAACTGTAGGCCGGGGGTAAAACTTCAAATATTATTATTATAAGGAGGTCTCTGAGATCATGCAATGTCCGCACGAAGCATTCTGATTGGTGTGATCTTTTTCCCGAAAAGGCTGAGATTCTCACCGCATCCCATTGGCCATCTTGCCGCTTACGTGAATTCCAAGACATGGATACCATCTTGCCGCTTACGTGAATTCCAAGACATGAATGCAAGCAAAATGATTGGCCTTCGAACGTCGCTCCTACGGAGTCTCAACTCCATCGTACGCTCTGTGTTGCGTCGTTCGATCGTTGAATCATTTCACTCGCCGCGGCTAGCCAAGACATGGATGCAAGCACAATGATTGGCCTTCGAACGTCGCTCCTACGGAGTCTCAACTCCATCGTACGTTCTGTGTTGCGTCGTTCGATCGTTGAATCATTTCACTCGCCGCAGCTAGCCAAGACATGGATGCAAGCAAAATGAATGGCCTTTGAACGTCGCTCCTACGGAGTCTCAACTCCATCGTACGTTCTGTGTTGCGTCGTTCGATCGTTGAATCATTTCACTCGCCGCAGCTAGCCATGACATGGATGCAAGCAAAATGAATGGCCTTTGAACGTCGCTCCTACGGAGTCTCAACTCCATCGTACGTTTTGTGTTGCGTCGTTCGATCGTTGAATCATTTCACTCGCCGCAGTTAGCCAAGACATGGATCCAAGCAGAATGATTGGCCTTCGAACGTCGCTCCTACGGAGCCTCAACTCCATCGTACGCTCTGTATTGCGTCGTTCGATCGATGAATCATTTCACTCGCCGCAGCTAGCCAAGACATGGATCCAAGCAAAATGATTGGCCTTCGAACGTCGCTCCTACGGAGTCTCAACTCCATCGTACGCTCTGTGTTGCGTCGTTCGATCGTTGAATCATTTCACTCGCCGCAGCTAGCCAAGACATGGATCCAAGCAAAATGATTGGCCTTCGAACGTCACTCCTACGGAGTCTCAACTCCATCGTACGTTCTGTGTTGCGTTGTTCGATCGTCGAACCATTTCACTTCGCGGCCTCATTATTTTTTCTTGAAATGTTTCGTGACGTTTCCGATCTTGCTTCCGCACTGCATAACCTCTTTGTCGACGTTAATAAATCGTGGCATAGCTCTCCCGTACATTTTCTTTTTACGCAACATCTGCTCTGCTTTATTACATTTCGTTTCAGCTTACGTATTCAATTTATAGAATGGCCTATTCTATGCAATTCGCTTCAGCTTTCATCCACGGTTTCGTCGCTTTAGAATCGGAAGTCGATGCTTCGGGCTTGCATTCACGATCGAAACGTTTTGTCGCAACAGTCCCCGTACCTGATTTCGAAGACCAATTAGGTTCGTCGGAACATGACATTTTCACGGCTTCGGTCTCGATTGACAATGTGGAGGCTTCCGTTACTGCTTTCTTTCCCAAAACACGAGCTTCTATGTCCCCGGGGATATCGTCTACGTCTGCGCCAAATTTGTCGCCTCGACGACCCGGAATATGGTTCTTGACACTACTATACATCATACGTGAGATCCTTACTTGATTGATCGTGTGTTTTGCCGTTTACTGATTTTCGTACAGCTTGAACTTCAATGTCAGTAACCCTCCGGATCCTATGCCATGTCTTATTCACATCTGCGGGCATGTCGAATCCGTCTACCAAGTCTTACCCGAATATGGTGATTTCCGCGGTTACAACATCAAAACTGCATGCTGGACGAAAGAGTACAACCGATCGGTCGATTTTGTCGTGCGAGTTATCATTGCTCCTGGTGTGCGTTTTAATAAGACATCGCTTCCTCAAATCAACTCTTTGATCAACGTTCACGGTATTTTGTTTGGCCGTGATAAAGCTTCAGGCTTGATCATTATTTTGCTTAAGGAATTTTCGTTTTGCATAGGTCTTCTACTTCCGATAGCGGTTCCGTTGAACTGGGTGGTCCACCGGAGACGCCTCGCAAGAAAGGTTGGAGTCGAGCTCCCCTACAACTCCGTCGAAAGTGGCCGCTTCTCCGTCGAAAGTGCCCGCTTCTCCGTCCACCTCTGCCCCTTCTTCGAATCCGTCGACGGTAGTTGACACATTTCCATCCGCCTCTGCCCCTTCTTCGAATCCATCGACGGTAGTTGTCACTTTTCCGGCCGCCTCTACCCCTTTTGCAACTCCTCCGTCGAAAGTTGACACTGCTCCGTCCGCCTCCGCGTCCTCTGCTCCTCGCGCCGTCGCCAAACGTAAGCGTCCGCCGCATTCTCCGATGCCTATCCGCTCTGTTTCCGATTTTTCGTCTGCCGATGCTGGCGACTTGGACGACCTGTCGTCTCCCAGTGAGTTGGCGTTCTTTATTTTCGACTATAGCTCACTTTTCGCATGCAGCTTCGTCGTTGACCGATCCCGACGAAAACTTCGTCGACAGAAGTCCCGAGAAATCGTTCCGTTCTGACATCGGAGAAGATGCGTCTTCTGTGCGTGCTCCCGGTGATCAGAACATTCCCCTCGCCAAGAGGCTCAGGAGTACGCCTTTTCGTAAGGGTACCTGATTGCTAATTATATGTTTTGTGTCGTCTTTTGTACGTAATTTGACTTGACGTGAACTGCTATTGACTTCCGTCACATCCGTTTCGTGTCCTTTGTGATCGTGTCCTTGCGTCTTTTTTTCTATATAAACCGTGATGTCTGTCTCCCACATCTCCTGTATTTGATAGTGTACTGCAATCCGACATGCCTCGACGAGCAGTAACCATTCAAGAACGTCGCCAAAGCAACCGTATCGGTCGTCAACGCCGTCGTGAATTGCTTCGTACATCCACTACACCTACTCCACGCCGTGCCTTCTCTATTCAAGAACGACGTGAACGTCATCACGAGAGCGTTCAAGCTTCGCGTCAATCCTTTCGTCATCGATTAAATGGAAACGAATCTAACTGGTGGAACCGTCTTTGCTTGCAGCGTGCGAATACTTTATCCTTACAATGGCCGGAAGATAGACGTTGTCGGAACTGTGGTGCTAGATTACTTAACACTGAAAAAACGATTCTAACTGGTGTTGTTTTGACGGCCGATTCCCTTCTCTTAGGTTGCCGGCGTACCCTGCTGCGGTTGATGTTCTACTCTCTGACGGTCGGGCTTCGGGCATATCGAGGAAACTGAACAACCTTTTCTGTTTTTCTACCATTGGTACCGACGGATCTTTTTTCTACCCGCCTACTCCGTCAAACGTTGTGCTTTGCGGTCGTACTTATCACCGTATGCTGGACGTTTCCCGCGGTCAGCATCCCGCCCGTTGGTTCCTTTACGCTTCAGATGATAGAAACCGTGTGGCTGCGGATCAGCATGTCGACAGTTACATTGTTCGATGTATCGATGAGCAAATGCGACTGTACAATCCTTACGTCGAGAAGTTTCGTATGCTCCGCGAACAACCTCCGGGAATCCGTACGCTTTAGAACTCAAAGACCAACCTACCGCATCCGATGAGATTGCCGCTATCATGCACACCAGCACGATCACCAATCGTTCGCCTCGCAGTGTATGTGTCTGGCGCAACAGTCCCGAGTCTAACCAAGGCGAATTCATTGACATCCTGTCGAGTCATTACGAACCTCTTCAGTACCCTATGTTTTTCTTCCACGCTTCTCCTGGCTGGAACACTAACATGCACCCGAAATTAACGCAGATGAAGTACTACCGTATGCGTTTGCTGCAGAACGACGACCGTTTTCGTTCTTTGGGAAGGCTCGCTAACGAATACTTGGTGGACATGTTTTCTTGCATGGAAGACAGCCGTTTATCATACAGACGTAGTGGTTTGATCGACCGAGCAGGAGGTGATACTGATATCGACTATCATTTGGGTTCCGGATGGGTCGGATCTAGAGCTTGGGCTTCTGAACAGGTCGCAGACGCGTTGGCTTTGTGCCGTGAATTTGGCAGGCCTTCTCTATTCATTACCGTCACCACGAATCCTAAATGGCCTGAGATTACGGAGCGTCTTCACCCCGGGCAAACCGCTTCGGATATACCTGGTGTCGTTGCACGGGCTTTCAAATCCCGCGTGTCGTTGATGATGAAGTCTATTTCGTTAGTGACTTCTTTGTTCTTACTTACTGCTTCTAACTATTGATTCAGTGTCAATCTGGGTCAATTGATTTACCAGATTAAAGTTATTGAATTTCAGAAGCGTGGTTTACCGCATGCGCATATTGTTTTGAAGGTGATTCCCTTTTCATATGATTTTATATAAATCTTATATCCGCCTTATCTAATTGCATATTGGACCTTAGATACATCCCGAATTACCCCTTGAAATGATCGATTCAGTTATCAAAGCCGAGTTACCGGATCCGATCGAGAATCCTGACCTGCGTGATAAGGTTTTGAGATACAATTTACATCGAGATAACCACCTTTCTTCTCCTAATAGCCGTTGTTACAAGGACGGCAAATGTATCTACGGATATCCTAAAACTCTGCAGGAAACTACTACTTTGGATAGAGACGGTCGAGTCATTTATAGACGCCGAAAGGACGAGGATAAGATGGTCGTGCCTTACATGCCTTTTCTGACGGAACTAATGGATTGCCACGTCAATGTCGAGGTCACTTTCACGGTCAGCATCTTCATGTATTTGTACAAGTACCTTTTCAAGGGCCCTGATACTGCCCGATACACGATTACGGATCCTGAAGCCGAACGCGTCGATCAAATCAAAGATTTTATCAACTCTCGCTACGTCAGCGCTTGCGAAGCTACATGGAGGATTTTTGGTTTCGAGATAACGAGGAAGACTCCCAGCGTTATTTGCCTTCCGGTACACCTACCCGGCGATAACTTTCACCAGATGCTGCGTCGTCATGGTAACGCTTCCACTGCTACCAAGTTGCTGAGATATTTTGTGCGACCGCGTATCGATATTTTCCTCGATCTTAAGTATACCGAATTCTACAATGGTTTTATTCACAAACCGTTTCCTCGTGACGGTATACTATCTGCCAATCAGTGGTTGGAACAGGAATCGCAAGGGATCAACATACCTCAGGTCATCTCCGCCCGTGCTGGTAACGATATCGTTTGCAGATTGGTTTTCGTGCCGCCACGTAAAGGCGAAACTTTTTATTTGCGATCTTTACTCTTACACAAAGCTGCATACAGTTTCGAGGAACTTCGTACGGTCAACGGCATAACTTACGACACTTTCCAGGAAGCAGCTACGAACTTTGGATTGTTCGCCGATATCGCCGAGGCCGAACTTTGCCTTCAAGAAGCTATTTCCTTAAATTACGCACCGTATCATTTACGTTTTCTTTACGCTCAACTCATAGTCGACATCCCTGCTCCTGCTTTGAATTTGTGGGAGAGGTACAGGGACGAATTCTCGGCCGATCACGCCCTACGTTTTCATGATATCGAAGAAGCATATCTTGAAACTCTACGTGATATCCAAAAACTCCTTACGACACGTGGCGCTAATTTGATTGACTTTGCATTGCCTGATCCTGGGCAAAGGATACACGAAATAGATATTGAACGTGAAGCTTTTGGTCATAGGAGCGACGAATTGTCACAACTTGCAACACAGATGATTGCTTCGATGAACGACGAACAGCTTACTGCATTCCAAATTGTCTACGACGCTATTACCAGTGCGCGACATTCGAATACTGTTTTTTACCTTGACGGGAAGGCCGGTCGCGGTAAATCTTATGTTGCCTTAGCTCTCTGTGCGAAACTACGTTCCGAAGGTCGCGTTCCAGTTATTTCGGGCACCACGGCGCTGAGTATTACTACTTATGAGAGAGGCCGAACTGCTCATTCGACTTTCGGTATTCCGGTTTCGCATGTTCGTCTCTTCAAAATTAGTTATTATTTGTATTGACACGTTTCACAGGATGGTTCCGAGCTCCACTCTCATCTTAAATTCAGTTCCCAGCGCGCACTATTTCTCGCCGCATCTGACCTTATCATCTGGGAGGAAATGCCTATGGCCCACAGATCAGCCGTTGAATGTGTCGATGAATTTCTCAGGGGTATCACTGGCAACGACGTTCCGTTTGGCGGCAAAGTGATTTTGGGAATCGGTGACTTTCGTCAAGTCGCTCCTGTGGTGCGTTTTGGCGGCAAAACCGAGACTATTGACGCTTCTATAATCTCTTCCCCTCTTTGGCGTGCTTTTTCACAGCTACATCTCTACGAACCTATTCGTAATGCTTCTGATCCAGAATACGCCCGTTGGGTTGACGACATTGGTCAAGGCGCGATGGGTTTTGACGAAACGAACATACCTCTCGATATGATTGAAGACGTGGAGGATATTGAAGAGGCTATTCAGTTTCTTTACCCTCCAGACACTCTTGCAATTCCGGAAAATTGCATTCGTAACTCTTTCCTTAGCCCTTTGAATTTCTACGTGGATATGTTCAATGAATCGATGCTCGCCCGTTTACCAAACGAAGAAGGTATTTCCCGCATATGTCTCCTTCTCCTACTCTTCTAACTTTGTCCAGTTACGTACTACAGTTTTGATTGCATCAAAGAAGATGATGCTGTGGTTCCCGAAGATCATCCTGCCGCGACTACGGATTATCTCGCTTTGCAACGTGAAAATGGCGTACCTGCCCACGAATTGAAGTTGAAGCAAGGTTCCGTTTGCACCATCATGAGGAACCTCGACCTCAATTATGGTTTGGTCAAGAACCGCCGTGTTGTTATCGAACGTTTGCACGAAAAAGTCATTGAAATTCGTCTTATCGATTCCACTTCCGAACGTCGTACGTTTTGCATACCACGTATAACTTTCGATTTTCAACCTGCCAATTGCCCTTGGACTATCCAACGTCGACAATTCCCTCTTCGTTTGGCGTATGCTACAACATTCAACAGCTGTCAGGGTCTTACTTTGGATAGAGTTGTATTGGACCTCCGCTCAGATGTATTTGCGCATGGTCAACTTTACTGCAGCGTTTCACGAGTTAGACATAGGGGGGCGTGTCGGAAACTTTTAGGGGAGGATAATGTCACTGGGGAGACTAGAAATGTTGTTTACCATGAGCTTTTGTTGGGTAATTAGCTCTTTTCATCGTCCAGACTTATGGCTTTTTTCCAATGGAAGGGGTTCAAAAGTACAAATTACCCTATACTTTCACCTGTCAAGATGGTGTAGTGGTTTGTCACTGTGATTACCACTTATACATGATACTACCTCTGAGAACTTTATCGGTGCTTCGGCGACGATGTTCGATGATGAGGATTATATATGAGTGACTAATCCTCACCTGATTGGCCAAATTTTTTCGCCAAGCTGCTAACCCTTCGTGGCAAGTATTACGACCACTTTAACCTTTTTTTACCCGAACGAGTGTCACCGGTTCGAACCCTACTTAAGGCGGCAAAGCCGCCTCCTGTGCTAGTATATATCTAGTAGTACATTTTCGTGGGTCTACTTCTCCTTTGCCATCGATTACTGATGCAATGCATCCAATATACGCTCCATCTCATTAAATTTAGTATGAACACCTGCAATCACATCCTCTCGTTCCAAGGTAAGATTACTGCTACAGTGCAGAAGTACTCGTTCGGTGGCCATATTAGCCGGGCCCCTCGACCAGTCAATTTGCTTATGTCTAAGTCCAACAAATTGATTGGCTCGCTTATCCAGTCACGTGCTAGCACTAAAAGCCCACAGTTCACCCAGTCACCCACAGTTTTACCGCCGGCTTTCAAATCGTCGGCCTGGCCTACACAGTTTCTAAAATCAAGAGGCCTCAACTGGCCTAGCCTGCGGGCCACGGGCCTGACTGCGGGCCGGCCGGGCCTGTCGGGAACACTGGAAGCAACCTCGGAAGAAGAATGATAGCGACGGCAGTGATAGCGGCGACAGTGGTTCAGAGAATGAAAAGCATCGCCGCACCAGTTGGAAGAAACGGGAATGCTTCGAATGCCATGAACTTGGCCATATTGCACGTTTTTGTTCGAAGAGGCAAACAGCAGCAGTAGCAAATTCGACGACGACTACCGAGAACTTTTGGATGACAGGGTCGGCTGCTCGAAATATTCCATCGAAGGAGAGTTGGCACTTGGACTCAGCCACTACCTCTCACATTTGCGGAGATCGACAGAAATTTGTTCGGTATACAGAGTATGATAAGAGCGAACAGCGGGAGATTCGTGACTTTGCAGGAAGGGTGGCAGGCGTGGCCATCGGGTGTGGAGATGTGCGGTTGAGGCTGAGGCTGCCTGGTTGTATGCATAAAGTAGTAGTGAGGAATGTCTTGCATGTCGAAGGAGCACACAACATGCTCTCACAATCGCGGTTGATGGATCGAGGCCTGCGGATTGTTTCAGTCAAAGGTTTCGGGGTAATGATTTATGAGAAAGTGGTTGGTACTAATGATTATCGTGGAGGACGATATGGAAAGCTTGTTGCGGTGGCACCTCAGTTTGGTGGAATGTTTCGGCTTGATGTAGTGGATTCTTGCTCGACAGAGAAGGAGGAGTGGATGAGAGGATGAGAGGAGTGAGTGGATTCTCGCTCGACAAGAAAGCACTTTGGAAGGATGTTCGTTTCGGAGGAGCGGTATGGAGCGAAAAGATGTCTATTTCGGAGGAGCTTCGGGTGCAGTTGACGATTTTGGAGGAGCTGCAGGTACGGCTTGGCTTTTTTGGAGAAGTTCTTTGTTTGGAAGAAAGGGTTTTATGTCTTTTCTTTGATGGTTTTTTACTTGTTTCGTTTGTTTTTTTGATGGTTTAGGACTTACGGACGTGATAACGCCCTGGAGGAGTGTTGGAGCGGTTTGTTAAGTTCGTCATCACGTGGTTTGGGTTAGGTTTGAGCGCGGAGCCGCTTCCACTTTAAGTTCTGCATACGTGTCATTTTAGATCAAGACAGTCGAGAGAGAAAGTTCGGTACAACAATCTTATCGTAAGGAGAATACTTAAGAAAGTACAATATTAGTCAAGAGAAATGTAGATACTTCCGTATTTTCAATATCATTGGCTTGGGAAACGGTGTCGATGGCGTTGTTCATCGCTCACTATATTCACTACCTGGACTTTTGTGACGTGGCTGGAAATGCGACAATGCGTCTCTTCCAGTCATATACAATTCCTCGACAGTCCCGCGGCCTATGGATCTTGACCGGTGTTCTTGGTTTCCATTTCTTCCTGCTCATTTCAACTCGGTGCGTGTTCTTTAGAAGTCAGTCGTTCAAATGCGGAATTGCGGACGATATTGGGTACTTAGGGGTTCACAGACACAGGTACGACGGTAAAATTCGACGGCACAGATATTAGGTGATTTGGAGCCGGAGGAGTTGTGTAAAGAGATTTACACAGGATGCGGATATTGAGCAGTAAGTGGGCGGTGATAATGTGGGTGAAATGCGGGATACGTTATTGTAATTTTCTTTCGTTAGAGAGGCGGGGAAGGGGAACTATGTTACACTGTGCGATAGGTATATAAGACGTCGTACTAGAGTAGGTGTTGGAATTGAGCGTATGGAGTGGTGTTCGATACGTGTTGCGGGATTCATATATATCTATATGTCATCACAGTCGTAACAATTTGTGGTTTGCTGTCACTATTTGTTCACTTTATTGTGGCTATAAAACAATGCAGAATCAACATCGGCCAAAGTCCCATTGTTGACTTCAATTTCCACAGATTTGTTGAGAAATTCAGCTTACCTATCAATTCGCCAAACTAATATAATGAAGTAGGAGACACCTCCAAATCACACATCTAAAGCTACAGTTGTCTCCTTACTATTCCAAGCGTTGAACTTCATGCTTGCCATGTTGTCGACTCTAATGTCCATGATCCTGGGAGTGATTAACGTTAGTTTTGTTGGACCAAATCCAGGTGAGGAATGAAGCGCACGGCGACTAATGGGTGCCAAATCGGTGAAGCGTATATTGACTTCTCAATGATCTAAATTCTACAGATATAAGAGATAAAGTGCTTGCGGCTCTTCCACTCAATGTTACTTAGAGTGATGAAAAGAACCCTTGATTGCATTAAGGTCTAGAGAGTAGACAACCTCTATATATATACTAGTGTCATGACAAAGAAAAGCCCTGAGGCAATAACCCAAAGACAAAGGAACAAAGACACAAACATTCTAGATACTCCAAACAAGGACAGACATTTCCGTGGCCTTCCGGCCCTTTAGTCATGATCATACAAGATCCTGATGTATATATGCAACACTTCCCCTTGTTCTTATAGTTCGTTGGAAGACCAAATGATATCCTCCAGTGCCGTATTAAAATCCTCCTCCTTAGTGACTGCGGTAGGTAGGGATAGAGTGCATCTGTAGCCTGATAAGGCACGGCCATCCATAAAGGAAGAAACCCATAGTATCCGTCCAAAAAACAAAGTGAAAAAAAACCTTAAATTTAACCTTAAATCGACCTCCTCCGTTTTGAGTGTGCACATCCACTAAAGTCGTGGATCCGTACCACAATCCCATCGCTTTGGTGCACTTTTGATGTTTATCTCTTGCAAGTGCTTTAGTGAAGATGTTGGCAGTATTTTCATT
>WHVE01000531.1:0-94511 GCA_015178995.1 Trichophaea hybrida
CAGTGTATCCACTACAGTGTAGCTGCCACAGTGTATCTACCACTGTATATCTATTGTTGTTTATTCACCACTGTATATCAGCTGCTGTATACCTGCCACTGTGTCTTTGCCATTGTGTATCTGCTGCTGTATATCCATAACTGTATATCAGTCGCTGAATATTCCCTACACTGTATCCGCTGCTGAATATCTGCTGCTGTGTATTTGTCACTGTGTATCTGCTGCTGTATATCTACTGCTGAATATCTGCCACTGTTTATCTGCCACTGTGTATCCACCACTGTAAATCTGCCACTGTGTGTCTGCCACTGAGTATCTGCCGCTGTGTCACCGCCAATGAATATCTGCAACTGTGTATCAGCCAGTGTGAATCTACCACTCTGTATCCACCACTGTGTATCCACCACAGTATATCCGCCACTGTATATCCACTGCAGTGTATCTGCCACTGCATACATGCTACTGTATATCTGCTGCTATATACCCATGACTGTATATCTGCCACTGTTTATCTACCACTGTGTATCCGCCACTGTATATCTGCTGCTGTTAATCTGCTGCTGTATATCTGCCACTGTGTTTCCACCACTATATATACCACATAGTGTATCCTCCAGTTTCTCTACTGAATTGTATATCTTCCACAGTGTCTGCCACCGTGTATCTGCTACTGTATATCTACCAGTGGGTATATGAAACTTGGTGTATCAGCAACTGTATATCTACCACTGAGTATCTATCACTTGGGTTGAGCCAAAGTGCATTGATATCCTAATATGGAAATCTGCTGCTCTATCCGCCACTCTCTATCCATCACTGTGCATTGACCGCTATGGAGCCATTGTTGTGTATTTTCCACTGTATCAATTACTGTATATTTGTCACTTTACCTGCTTTGTTGTTTGAGTTGAGTTGAAAGAGTGAGAAAGATCAATCCTCTTGCAAGCATAACTGACTTAGTGGGTTTGTACATGCTGCTTCCTGACCTCTGCAATATTTTGAGCCGTATCTGGCCAGGCAAGGATTCAAAGCATGACTTCCAATCTATGTCCAAAATTCATACAAATTTGAGTTTAGCTTTGATTATAATTTCATATATATTTGAATTGTGTATAATTGGATGTGCCTCTATCGCCCGCTTGCTGATTTACCATATCTTCAAAAATGTTTGAGTGGCTCTAGATATACACTCAAAAATCGCCCAAAAATTCAAAAAATCTATGTTTTTCCAAATCTGCTTCATCAGTCTTGAAGATATGGTAAATTGGATACTGTAAGGTGAAACTACAATGACTTCTGAACATTTTATGTAAACATTTCATCCTGATTGGTGTAAAACTCAAATACATCATTGGCAGTGAATATGTGGGATTATTTATTGCAGTGTGCCAAGTCACTCAAAAAGATTGAAATTGTAGATTGTCAACCAATAAAAATCCTTCTTGGAGATACATACCATGAGTCGACCAATGGGAATGTATGGAGCGGACAATGATGTGTATATATTAAAAATAACTGAAAACCTGCCTGTTCAATTCCGCACTAATAAAAACACAAGCATTCATATACACATGTGGTACATCATTTTGCATGCCCCAGTAGGAATGATCAAGTAATTATGCTGTTCACACATGCATTGTCGCATTCTTTCTGGGCTAGCACTCAAAGTTAGTAAGCGAAACTGCAGCAGCAACCATACCATCAGTATAATCCAGTATACCAGTATAATTTGGCATTTGTACTCCAGTTTATAGCATTCAAACTGTACCATCAACTTTTCAAGCTGTACCAACCAACTGTTTGTTGGTTCAGTATTTGCTGGTATAGTGGTACAAACCAGTATACTGTTGCAAGGCTTGGCTTCAAGAGGAGTTACTGCTGTGCATACCAAAATGAGACGAGAATTTTTCAAATAACTCCCATTAACCTAAACAGTTCAATCATAAAGCAGAACAAGTTGCAAATGATTTAATAGTGGAAATAAAACGTTAAATCTGGCTTCTAAGGCTACTGCCAGGAGCGGCACACTTTCAGATCCAGTTTGCAGGGTACTGCAAGAGTCTAGTTGACAGACCTCGAAGCTGTTGAGAATGCACAGAGCTATTGAACTTGAAATATAGAACAGTTTAGCATGTATATTTAATCTTCAATCTGGGTGGCAATGGGTTGACTGGACTACACAAAGCAAGACCTATTTGAACTGGAACTCCGAATTCGGACCAGGTTGCAAACTACAGTCCAAGAGCAAGTGTTTTACATTAGTTAAATTATGTACATGAATAAATTTAGGCTGCCGCTTTTTCCTGTGTCTGTAAAGCATTCAACATATTCTTTGCCTTCCTGGCAGTATCAAAGCTCAACAGGCCATCATGAATTAGGGACTTCAAGAACTGCTGAGCCTGAATGATATCATTCTCCAAGCAAAGCTTCCGCTGTGAAAGATGTAGCTTGCAACTGCATGAACAGTTAGTTCAGTTCTGAATTTGTCTCTCTGCCGAAAGACCACTGCCAGGGTTGGGGATAATACAACGTCACCACCATTGGTTCACATACTCAACAGACAACAAATCGGTTCAATGGTATACTCATAAGTTGCAAGTCATTTTGGAATTATATATACATATCTAATAAAGAATCTTTCCGCTTCTGATGACATTGCAGCAATTGCCACTGCATCATAAGCCATTCTAGAGAGATTAGGATACTCAAACTCAGAGTTCGTTTACCAACTGATATGATGTTCGTTAAGGATATATATACCAGTCTGGGTTGGATATGCTTCGAGTTCGATCGGCATTTGTAGCCGTTTTGGTGCTTTCTGGATTGTCCTTCCCACAATTGAAACTACAGTAGTTGGAAGTTCATTGTCATCCAATTCAGCAGTTAGCATTGAACTATATAAGGTCATCCAACTTACATCTAAAGGAGTTAAAAACTCTTGATGTATATTGATTCATCCAAAGTTGAATAACATCTGTTCATGCCTTCTCTATCCAATGTGGATGGTCTTCCCACTCCTGCTCAAAATATTGCATTTTTCGCCCTGGATTTAGTACAGTTGCAGCATTGATTATAGGGCAACACTCAGCCATTATCCAATACTTCTCCAAAACAAGCCACCCAGTATTGAGTATATTGATGTTGCCTTCATTGCATTCTGCTTTAGCTGGATACATACACTGGGACTTCATTTTCTCTACATGATTCATAAGGTCATGATATACCTTATAAATATCAAATTGAGCTCTATTTGTACATTTTCCTTCCAAGGCTGTTGTATAGAGTTCCAAGCGGTCCAGAATTCGCACCAAATCTGCAAATTCCTGCCATTTCTCCAGTAATAACCGATCATCTTCAAGTCCAAAACAGTTGTTGTATAATCACAGCCATTTGATATGAATACGACATAAGAGTACTTTTGGTCATCATTAAGATGGTCTGCTATCAAACTATTCACTACTAGCTGCAATTCAATAGCCCACTTCATAGCATAGTAATCACCATTCCATTGAGTGACATTGGGTCGAATTAGTTCAGTATCTGTATTCTATTGAAGGCCTGCATCAATAACGGCAGCATGAAAGCGATCTTTTCGCTGAGGGGTTCGTTTGACTGCTAGAATGCTATGTCACAGCTTACAAAGTGGGCCTTTGCTTTGTCATTGAGTTTTTGAATTCTTAGCCTGGGCAAAAGTTGTTGAAGATGGCTCCTCCTGCCCTGTGAATCCTCGAGTATCTAAAGATCACTTTCATCAGTTTAATATCTCATCGCCTTCACAGCCAAGTTTATGGCATACCCAAGACAGTATATCCAATGGGACTCCGAATCATAGTAGACTGTAAGTTTATTAAATCAACACTCCAACTCCCTGAGAGTAGTACCATAATTTGCGGCATTAACATTTGTTTGGTAGCCAGCCTTAAATATAAGTTGGTTGACCAATGAAATATACCACCAGATAATGAACAAACCTTTTTCTCTATTTTATACTCTTGTATGATGGACCATAGAACTCCGCACAGATTTTCCCCAGTTTGACTTCCACACAGTCTCCGCAAAGCCAGCATAGTACCCCACTTTACTCTCTTGCAAGATACCCAATTACCAATGAAACCAAGGAATGTCTGACGATTTGGTCCAGTGCAGAGGTCAAATGAAAAGTGTATATACGAAGTAGTGGCATGGGGATTGTTCAATTGCCCTCATTGGCAGTCTTTCTCAAAGCAGTGATGCTGTAGAATGTATAATAAATCAGTCGTACCAGAGTGTGGCATACAGTAAGGAATGCAACTGATATTTGATACCTGAAAGTATCAGCATATGTCACACAATTGGGTAAGGATCAATCAATAGCTGCAAGATATTCACAGATCCGCCAGAATTGACTCCCTTCAATATGAGTTCAAGGAATGATTTTAAAGCAAATCCATTCCAATGAAAATTCTCAGAAAACGAATGATTTGAAATGAATAGGTAAATGAATTAAGTTTAAATTATGCTCGTGGGCTGTGGATGAATCACCAGAAGCAGCAAGACCCTAAGTTGTCTGTATAAGCTCCCGGCTGAGTTGAATAAGTTGTGACTCTGATCCTGGCTGCTTTGTACTATGCTGAATGTCCAAATGACGATTGCAGTACTTTTGTGCACTTAAATCATGATGCTCAGCACCTGTTATTCTATCAGCTTGTCAGTGACACAGGGGAAGAGATCTACAAAGACTGCACCACCAGTGTGCCTTATTATCTCACATTATATCAATTCCATGGTCCCATATATAACTCCGGGTTTGCTATTGAGAATGTTCAACCAGGTCTCTGGTGGGAGGGAATGCAGGGAAGAATGGCTCAGATTCGAAGTCCTGAATGCAGAGGCATGGCTGGAGAGAGTAAGATGGTGATAAGATTGTTTCGGGGGCATCAGATTGTTCAAAATTGTGCAATTGTGAGCTTGATAGTGCGGAGAGGGAACTGAATTGACTGTCCTAGCTCATGAAATGAGTTGTGTACGGAGAAAATATTTCAAACAAGCAGTTGTATATTGTATATGTTCTGTACAGTTGGCAACCATTTCAGTTCACAAACTGCGGTGGCCATTTCGCGATATATACAGACTATTACATAAACTGGTAAGCATTCGCGAACCATCTCCAATCACCAACCATATACAATCACCAACCACATACAATTGCAGCTACTAGAATCATCTGCAAGGCCAGCATAATGATCATTTACCAATTGTCAAATACATCCCATTCAATTCTATGCCTCCTTCATAGAGCTTCACTACAGTTTTTCATTGAGGAACATCCAATTTCAGGATTTCAGCATAAAATACATCGGCAGTTGATTTTGTTTGGAGAATATCCAAGAAGTCTGAGAATAGTGGTGTACAGATTTGAATACAAGTGGAGAGCAAGAAGATAAATGATATTTGACTGTCAGTGATATTTGGAGTTAGAATACCTACTATGAGGATATCTTGCTCTCTTTAAACTTCTAGAACACAGTATTTTTCACAGCTCTGTCTTGATTGTCTTCTTCTAGCTTTCAATTCTACTGCTGATATATCTGTGAGATGAACGTTGACTCATGATTATACCTAGGCCATTGGGCTACTCGATTGTTCTGAAGTGAGGTCACCGATACACTGAGCCACCAAAAAGATTCATACATTGTGACTCACTCGCCACTAACCTCATGCCAGATTATTATCTCCATGGAACCTCTCAGGTGCTCAGAGCGGTGTTCATTTTTTGTACTTGCAAGCATCCAAACATATTCCAGGGTTAGGATGAACCTCCAGGGTTGCAGATGGAATTTTCAGATGCAAACCATCCCAAGGATGCGGCCCGGGATGCTGCTGATCGCAAGTTGTTACTGGTTGCTTACCACATAGAACATTCATTCATCATGGACTTCGAACCTTTGTCGTCATCATCAACTATATAGCACGCTGTATACATTGTGCCATCATTGAAATTTATCAGCCCATATCATATGTTTATCATGGACCTAGAACCTCTCGCGTCATTATTAACTGTATAGCATGCTTTATACATTGTGCTGCCATTGAAGTGTAGTGGCCAATATTGTTTATTCATTGTAGACTTAGACCCTCTTTCATCATTATCAACAGTATAGAATGCATTATTCATTGTGTCGTCATTGAAGCTTATCGGCCTATATTTTATATTTATCATGGACTTAGAACCTCTGTCATCACAATCAACTGTGCTGCATGCTCTATACATTGTGCCGTCATTGAAGCTTATCTGCCATTTGACAGTGTTTATTGTGTGGCACCTACAGAACTTCATTTTGTCATAATCATATTATGTGGCCCCTGCAAAAGCCAAATCAGTCATAAATTGTCAGACCTCAGTCAACCCGTTTCTAGGAGTCCAGTCAAATTCAGTCAAAACTAATATATCGTGCAGTCATGGACTTGACTATATCTCCGGTCCGCGGTCAAAGATCGATCTGGACCGGACTACTGGGAACGCCCCCATGTCCTATGCAGGCTGAGCAATTTCGGTTGAATTTCAAACACAACTGTTGATGAATGATCAGCACCTGATAGTTACATATGGGGTATATTATACATAAATTTCAAGTATATAGGTCAAGGTACCGTGTGGGATGGAGCAAACACAACCCAGCCATTTCCTTAGATAGGATTCAATCGTAGGTGTGCAGACAACTCGAACCCCTGAAATCGAATAGATGGTCATCAAGTCTGTGGTCGCACTCTCTTTGTTCCAAAAAATGTACAGAATATACCTGGAACGTAATTACAGAACGTTGGCACTCAAATGTTGTATAGTGTTAGCAACAGATCCGGGTTATCCGCCTTGGGTCCGGTTGCGGTTGTGGAACTGCACTAAACCTGACCCGGACTTAATTTCCGGTTCCAAACCCGGAACCGAACCGGCCAACCCACAGGTGTTACCGGGTTTAGTTTGACCCAGCAGGTGCAATCTCCGGTTCCAGATTTCGGGTTTGCTTTTTATAGCACATCACTTTTTAATTCAATTGATTGTTGATAATCAAAGCTAATACCATGACAGTCAAATATTTGATTTGAGCATATATTTTCACATACGATTGTGAACTTTTGTATGTATCCATTATTATTGTAGCGAACTGGACAGTATTGTGGTTCCTCTCTTTCATACGTCAGATGCATTGTACAATGATCATCGGTCGATGAAGTCAGTCAAAACATCCAATATTGTTATTTTGAGAAATGCGACTTTACCCAATAATAAGCTACTGAACTCAAAAGCGTTGACGCTCCGTTGACACACATTTTGGAGCGTTAATACTGAAAAATAGTTAGTCCTAGATTCAATAAATATTGTCAAATGTCTGTCAATTCTGCTGCCAATTGATGCATTTGATTTTTGAGCCGAATTTTAAGCCGCTGTTGACGCTCTGTTGACGTACATTTCCAAGCATCATACTACACAATAACTATGCTGTATGAAATGGGAACACTGTCATCATAATCAATTCCACATTCATTGTAATGTATAACAATTTTGCAAACAGAATTGGTGTTCCTCTCTTTCTTATGTCAGATATACTGCACAATAATTATCTGTAGATAAAGTCAGTCAAAACATCCAATTTGATTATTTCAACAAATTCAACTCTACCCAATAATAATCTGCTGAACTGAAAAGCGTTGACGCTCTGTTAACACTCATTTTCAAGCATTAATTCTAAATAATACTTAGTCCTAGATTGAATAAATTATGACGAATGGTGGACAATTCTGCTGTAAAATGATGCATTTGGTGTTTGAGCCACATTTTAAGCTGCTGTTGACGCTCTGTTGACGCTCATTTCAGAGCAATCATACTGCACAATAGCTATACTGTATCCAATCGGAAGACTGTCATTATAATCAATTCCACATGAATTGTAATATATGACAATTTTGCCAACAGAATTGGGGTTACTCTCTTTTTTATATGAGGTGCACCTCACAATAATTATCCGTTGATAAAGTCAGTCAAAACATACAATTTGATTATTTCAACAAATGCGACTCTACCCAATAATAATCGGCTGAACTGAAAAGCGTTGACGCTCTGTTGACGCTCATTTCGGAGCATTAATACTGAACAATTGTTAGTTCTACATTGAATACATTTTGACGAATGGCGGTCGATTCTACTGCAAAATGATGCATTTGGTGTTTGAGCTGCATTTTAGGCCGCTGTTGACGCTCTGTTGACGCTCATTTCAGAGCAATCATGCTGCACAATAATCATGCTGCACATAAGCTACACTGCATCTAGTCAAAAGACTGTCATTATAACGAATTCCATCTGAATTGTAATGTATAATGATTTTGCAAACAGAATTTGTGTTCATTACTTTCGTATGTCAGAAGCACTGCACATTAATTGTCTGTCGATAAAGGCAGTCAAAACATTCAATTTGATTATTTCAACAAACGCGACTCTATCCAATAATAATCCGTTGAACTGAAAAGGGTTGACGCTCTGTTGACGCTCATTTTAGAACATTAAAACTGATCAATAGTTAGTTCTAGATTGAATACATTTGGACGAATGGTGGTCAATTCTACTGCAAAATGATGCATTTGGTGTTTGAGCCGCATTTTAAGCTGCTGTTGACGCTCTGTTGATGCTCATTTCAGAGCAATCATGCTGCAGAATAGCTACACTGTATCTTGTCAAAAGATTGTCATTATAACCAATTCCATATGAATTGAAATGTATAATGATTTTGCAAACAGAATTGGTGTTCATTACTTTCGTATGTCAAAAGCACTGTACATTAATTGTCTGTTGATAAAGGCAGTCAAAACGACCAATTTGATTATTTCAACAAATGCGACTCTATCCAATCATGATCTGCGGAACTGAAATGTGTTGACGCTCTGTTGATGCTCATTTCAGGGGATTCATACTGCACATTGGTTTGCTGTAAATTGAATGAATTCTGAAGAAAGGTAGACAAAATTGCTGAAAAATGATGCATTCAGCAAAATGATGCATTTTGATTTTGAGCCACATTATAAGCTGCTGTTGACGATCTGTTGACGCTCATTTCGGAGTCATCATATTGCACAATTGCTACCCTGCGTCGAATCGAAAGACCGTTGTTATAATTCATTGCACATGAATTGTAATGTATAACAATTTTGCCAACAGAATTGGTGTTCCTCTCTTTCGTACGTCAGAAGCACTGCACAATAATCATCTGTCGGTAAAGTCAGGCAAAACATCCAATTTGATTATTTCAACACATACGACTCTATCCAATAATAATCTGCTGAACTGAAAAGTGTTGACGCTCCATTGACGCTCATTTTAAGGCATTCATACTGCATAGTGGTTTGCCCTTGCTTGAATAAATCCGAATGAAAGATTGTCAAAACTGCTGAAAAAGAATGCCTTCTGCAACATGATGCATTTGGTGTTTGAGCCGCATTTTAAGCCGCTGTTGACGCTCTGTGGACGATCATATCAGAGCAATCATATTGCACAATAGCTACGCTGTATCTAATTGAACGACTGTCATTATAATTGATTCCATATGAATTGAAATGAATTATGATTTTGCAAACAGAATTGGGGTTCCTCTCTTTTGTACGTAAGAAGTACTGCACAATAATTATATGTCCATACAGTCAGTCGAAACATACAATTTGATCATTTCAACATATGCGACTTTACCCAATAATAATCCACTGAACTGAAAAGTGTTGACACTCATTTTAGGGCATTCATACTGCACAATGGATTGTCCTTGGTTGCCTATATCTTGACAAAAGGCACTTTTTAATGCTGAATAAGGGTTTATTTGCTCTTTTGTGAAATTCAACTTGAAGCTTCAATTGTTGTAAATTCAAATATTATTATTGTACCAAACGACCAATCAGTAGTACAGTATCCTTTCTCTGAATTGGGGATACGTATGTTTATTATCACTAGTAGCCATGAAAATTGTTTGTTGGCGTCCAATTGATTTGAAATAGCCTTGAAAAACACCTGCAGACTGCAACTACATAACTTTAATTGTACTGGAATCACTATGACATATTTATATTAATTGTATTTCAGCTGATATGGGATAACAAGTCTAAGTTCTATTTTAAATCGATCATATTTCTGTCTATATATTCAATATGACATCCGCTAGCACTTTGGAGGTAAATAGTAATTGTTTTTTTCTACATCAATAATTTCTGAAATTCCATACAGTGGTTCATAAATGCTGGGTGAATTGAGATATTGTATATCGACTAGTCAGGTCAAGTGCAGATCAAACAGCTGTTTCTTATGACAAAATTAAGACAGAGGTAGGCAATACCCTTATAACAACCATGGTTGAGACTACAATATCTATGGTGATTGATACTCATCATACACTAAAGGATTCAAAACTAGTATTAGTTTAAATCATCTTTAGGTTTTCTTTCTTGCAGAATCCAGTCAAATCTACCAAAATATGGATCAATTCAAAAGATTATTTTTAAAATACTTATTTTTTATTAAAATGAAATCTCTGACAGACTATATAGTCATTATAGATTACTGATGTTATTGAATACCGGACTGCACAAGTTGCATGCAGTCTATTATGAAACCATTTTACCACCCGTTATATAACCCGGAAATTTGAGCAGTTCCAAATTGAAGCATGGACCTGGACCGTTTTTTCTGTTTCGGTTGTACTGGAAACCCGGACTGCCAATTTGGAAACGTTTCAGTTCCGACCCAGACCCAGACCGGAGCCTGCGGGTTGGAATCATTGCGAATACTAATGTTGTATAACCACGGTAAACTAGGGATGGACGTGGGCGACAGCTGTAACTGCTAAGATTCTTTGATATTCACCCAGATTGTACGGCTGAGCCCGCGCAGCTCCGACCGTTCCAATCAGCTACCATGTGATGTTGATGTACATTTGTCATCTATTACCACCATTCTCTAATCAACCTCACCATCACTTTAGTATCGTCACAGACATCGCCACCCATTAACAACTGATTTTGTTCTTTTTCAACACCCATCCGGGTGTCAGCATCTTTATGTTCAGCCAAAATAAAGCTATCAGCCATGGATGCCGGGTACTATATCACCTGTCAGCACCTGGCTGCGTCCAGACCACAGTGGTCAGTACAGTGATTCAATTACTAACAAATAAACATGGCTTGTGATGTCTACTACATCTCAATCGGATGGCCTCATCCTAGCTGCAGGTTGTGCTAGGAACCACATTGTCTTTTGATGTATTAAATTAATATAGCCATTCTATTGACTCATCAAATGATCACAATAACAACCATACGCAAGCTCCTGAATCCCTAATTACATACATACGTTCACAACTGCACTCATAGATAAACACTCGATTATTTCCCCCTGATGGTTGTTACTATGAAAGGTCAATGATTCTAGGGGCATCCATGTCATCACAGTAGACTCATATACATTTTGACTCTTGTCTCAGCAATCACCATCACCTCAGAACCTCGGAACCTCCGGATTCTCCAGGCTCCCTCTTGAATATATGGGAATTGATGCTGCGCCTATAGTGTTCAATAGACTTCGTCTGCACCATATACTTCAACGCTGGTTGATATATGAAAGATTCTGTAGGGTATTGGGCACACCACTCCCTTGTGTATCACCCCAGAGTCATTTTCCTTCTGTCACTCTCTTCTCTCTGTACCTTAGCCTATCCACACACTCGGTTCGCCCTTATCATACACTTACAGTGGTTACTATAAGGTCTCAGATGAGGTAGCCGATATACTAAGTCACCGAATAGACTCATATAAGCAGCCTGATTTACCTGAAAGTCTCTATGCAGTCCGTTCACCATGTAGATCACTTAACACGGACAATGTGGAGCGGCTGATAGACCCCCAACTGATTACCCACTCATCAAAGAAATATTGAAATGGGACCGAAATTTGTGAGAAACTTCAATATTCTGTTTTGATATAGAAATACTAACAGAAAAATTATCCGTAAGAGTTGAACCTATGGTAATAGGGGTGTTGCTGGTGGCTGAGGTCTTAGTGTCACCTAAAGGCAAGCACACATCTGCAAGCACCCAATCAATAAATACACACAATCTGAAGTTGCCAGCTTATTATGACTTCTTTGGTCTACATGATAGCTCCCATCATGACTTTGATGATTTGTTGATATATTTTATCCCCCGATATTTATAATTGTACCTTAATAATTTGCCGCATCAACGGTCCGGCTATGCGATATAGAGAGCATACTGACTGCGTGGAAACACTCTCTTCATTTTCAATTGCTTACTTGCTAACCGCCACTCACTACTTGTTACTTCGTATGATGAATAGATGCCTGTCTCTAATGTCAAAATCTATATCAAACATATGGTCAATGGAGAACATGCCATCAAATTTAGAACTCATGTGATTATACAGCATTACCTTACATATTTTCCCCTTATCTTCATATACGTCTCAGTTTCATGCTCATACAAGATCTCATACACAGTGCCTATCTGTGTTCTGTACGACTGATGAACCACGCTGGTTTGCGAACTTAGGCCAATTGGAAAACTTGTGGACGGTTCGCAATCTGGATGGCCAATAAATCAACTCATCACGGTATAAGCCGAACTGAATCAGAGTCAATCCACACTCATACCATCTGAGGTGCTGGTGAACACAAGTGTTTCAACACTCAGACTTTTGTCTTCTCTAGTTCAATGTGAACTTGCTGTTGGAAATCTGCTAGTCCGCCCCCAGTATCACCAGTGAATTGGAGGTGATCAATATAGTCTTATGTAGAGAGACCAATAGACAAAGAAAACGGTATCACTTGTAAACTTGCCCACAGTGCTGACTATCATTTTCAATACTTATGAGTAACATGATTTCAGAATGGGAGCACATGTAGAGAAGGATTTGCAAAAAACATGTGTTAGGTTCAATAAAAATGGCCAGTTCATGAATTTTTCTATAGTTTGCAAATTGGACAAGAGGTTTGTGAACAGGGCAAAATTTGTGTGAATCGGCCTTGATCAGTTGACTAACTGGCAGGTTCATCAATCGTACGGAATATATGCAACACTACTCACCGTCCACATTGCCAGTCTATTATCATCATGGGTTCTCCAGACATTCTATGTACATAAAGGCATAAACTGTCAAGGTTTCAAGGCTCGGAGATCTAGGGGTCATAAAAACCAAACGTAAAGATGCAGTGATCGCGGATACTGCGTGACAAACTAGAGACTCGAAATCCGGAATCACCGAAGTGAACAGAGGTTGGTGCCGAAGCTATTGATTGTTTGGTAGACTAGAGAACGAGTGAAGAACAAACCTATGCTCCGCGAATCCAGCATCCTTATATACAGTTAACGCAACCGTCGTCACCTTTGCTCACTCGTTCCGAAATACATCCTAACTCCACCCAACTATGTACGCAACCCTTTCAGTCCGCAGCCTACGCCATAACCATCACGCCATATTTACAACGCAACCAACAAAACCTGATTCCAACCCACAAAACCCGATTTCCTTCGTATTCCTGTATCCCAATCATCGATCCATATTCCTCCCTCGATTCTTACTCGACACAACCGTCACAGTAGCTCCCCCTTCCACAGGCCGAGTTCCTACAAGGCTATTGATCCGGGTTTGCCAGGTTGTTCTTTGTGGAATTCTTCGATTGCTTGAAGTCCGTCCACATTGATTGCCGGTCCCAGCTTTGTTCATCATAGCCCTTCCACTTGACTAGGTACTGCAGTTGTCCTCGAAATATCCTCGAGTCAGCGATGTGTTCCACTTCGTATTCTTCTTCTTCGTCCACGATAACGGCAGGTGGTGCGGATTCGATTTGCCCTGGCAAGGGATCTTCCGATACTTTGGTCAAGCGGGATATTGGTTGTACCAGATGAATGTGAAGATCCTTGGGTAACTGTAACCGACAGGCCCATGAACTGATGGCCTCCGTAATCTTGTAAGATCCCAGGCGTTTCCAGTCAAGTTTCTGGCTGGGTCGTTGTGTTGTAATGTTCTTTGCGTCCATCCAGACTCGGTCCCCAACCATCATCTGCACTCCCTCTCGTCGATGCTTGTCCGCTTGTTCCACTTGGATATCTTATGCTCGAGTCATCTCAGCCTTCATCTGTTGGAAGATATCGTTCATTTTCTGGGAGAGGGTATTGGCGTTTACTTCCCTGATATCGTTTCCATTCTGAATCAGATGTTGGCTAAAGGTCAATTTTGGATGAAATCCGTAATTGCCAACAAATGGTGAGCATCCTGTTGTTTCCGAGGCGTGATTGTTCGATGCGAATTCTGCCATTGGTAGCCACTGTGTCCAGTCGTTCTGTTGATCATTGACGAAGGCTCTGAGGTACTGTTCCATAATGGCGTTCTTTCGTTCCGTTTGACCATCAGTTTGAGGATGAAATGCGGTTGACAGCTTTGGTTCGATTCCCAACCTTTCGCAGATATGACTCCTGAACTCCAAAGCGAATTGAGGTCCTCTGTCCGATACCATGGTGTCGGGTAACCCATGGAACTTGAACACTTCTCGTATAAACATTTCGCCCAGTTTCCTTCCATCTGTATCGTCTCGGCATGGTACTAAATGCTTCATTTTCGACAATCTATCCACTACTACCCATATGGCATTATACCCTTCGCTTGCTGGCAATTCCACTACGAAGTCCATACTTAGATTCTTCCATGGTTTTTGTGGTACTTCCAGTGGTTGCAGCCATCTGTGGGTTCTCTGATGAGTTGCTTTGCTGCGTTGACATATGTGCCAGTTTCGTACGTACCTATCCACGTCCTTCCTCATACCTGGCCATTGATGATTTCTTTTGAGGAGTTCGAATGTTTTTGGTTGTCCTGAATGTCCTGCTGCGGGTGTATCGTGGTGATTCTTTATCATTTGAAGTTGCTTTGACTTTTCTTCGCTGACGATTTCCGTGGCGTTGGCACACAGTCCTTCGCTGCTGTCATACAGGCAGTTCTTGCACACCCTTTGAATCCAATTCCCCAACTCTTCTGAGCTAACTTCATCTGCTTCTCAACTGACTACTTCCGCAAACGCTACCACCAATCCCTTCTGTATTCTTTGGTCAAGATTTTCCGTTTTCAGCACGATTTGTTGAGTTTTTTCTGCCCCCCCCTTTGGAGGAATGTCTCCTGGCATTCTGGTGAGTGCATCGGGCTTCTGACCCTGTTTTCCTGGACGGTATATAATCTTGAACTTGAATTTTGATAGGAATTCCGACCATCTGGTTTGCCTTCTGTTGAGTAGCTTTGAAGTCATGAAGCATTCGACATTCTTGTGGTCTGTCAGTATTTTAATAGGATGTACTGACCCTTCACATTCCGGTCTCCATTGTTCCAGTCTTTTAACGATGGCTCCTAGCTCTTGATCATAAATTTTGTAATTTTCTTCCGCTTGAGTATGTTTCTTTGACAAGAATGCCAGTGGATAGAGGATTCCATGATCGTTGTACTGTGATAATACTCCCGCGGATACATGACTCGATGCGTCGGTGTCCAGGACAATTTTCTTTTCGTAGTCGAAGTGTGCTAGGACTGGTGCTGTTGTAAATGCTTCCTTCAATTCGGCGAATGCTCTGTTTTGATGAGGGCCCCAGTGAAAGGGTACCAGCTTTTGCGTAAGTTTGGTTAATGGTTGGACCACCTGGCTATAGTTTCTTATAAACCTTTGGTAGTAGTTTGCGAATCCTAAAAACGCTTGAACTTCCTTGAGCTTGCCAGGTGCTTCCCACTCCTTCACCACTGTTGCTTTTTCCGGATCCATTCTAATCCCATTTACCCCAACTATCAATCCCAGATACTTCACTTCCTGTTGATGAAACTCGCATTTTTCCGCTTTCAGATACAGACCGGCCTCCTCAAGTGTCGTCATTATTGCTCTGACGTGTTCCTTATATTCCTTTAAATTGTCACTGTAAATAAGGATGTCGTCCAGGAAAGCCGTACAGAAGATGTCCAGAAAGGGGCGAAGAGTATCGTTGATAAATTCCTGAAAGCTAGCTGGTGCACTGGTGTGTCCAATGGGCATAACGAGGGATTTGAACAGGCGATAATGAGTCCCGCACGCCGTTTTCCATTCGTCTCCTTCTCCTATTCGAATCATGTTGTAGGCGTCTCGGACATCCAGTTTGGTGTACCACTTGGCTTTTGACAATCTCAACAAGGTTTCCTGGATTAACGGTAATGGATATCGATTGTTTATGGTTCCTTGGTTGAGTTCTCGGTAGTCCACGCACAGTCGTAAGCCTCCATTCGGTTTAGGTGCGAACAACACCGGTGCCCCGCATGGTGATGATGAAGATCTGATGAATCCCTTTGACAAGTTCTTTTCAATCCACTCTTTTAGGACCTGAAGTTCTTCTCTTGACAGACTGTATATTGGTCCAAAGGGTGGGGTGAATCCGTCATGGAGTGTGATCTTATGATCGTATGGTCTGTGTGGTGGTAGCCTTTCAGCGAATACTTTATCAAAGAGAGGGAGAAACTCATGATATTCCTTGGGAATTAACTGTTGCAGCGGTTTTTGGTGAAGGTCCTTCACTTCTAGGGCCTTGTTGATTTCATATAAGGTTACCGCGTACACCTTGAGTTTCTCCTTCTTATTCCGTCTCATGAATGAGGCTGCTGCTATGGCGCATATGTCCAGCTTTTGTTCATCAGATTCCGTTGTTTCCATATGATTTCCCCAGACCCATACGCTTGAGTGATGTTGGCAATGTTTCTGGCAATAAGCGCTTTCGAATCCTATTCGTTTGCTTTGGAACTTGCCTGTACATCGTGAAGTTGTAGCCATGGTAACCCGAGCATGATTGGATAGTGTCCGAGTTTCGTAATGAATGCTGGTTGTTGCTCCTGATGTCCGCGTATTCCTGAGTCCAGTTTAGCCATGGTGGTGATGGTTCCTGATTCGATGGGCCTTCCATCTATAACTTCCAATTCTCTTGATTCTTTTAATTCCTTTTCTTGTATTTGATGATGACGAACGAAATCTTTGTCAATTAATGCTATTCCAGTAGCTCCGCTGTCTATCAAAGCGTGGGTATCAATGATCATGTCTTCTATTTTTAGCGAGCATTTCACAACGAGATGTTTGCTTTCGATAGAAGACTGTTTTATTTCTGCGCTTGATATTGAAAACTGCAAAATACCAAAACTAGCATTAACTGACACAGGAGATTCGTTTCCAGCACAATTGCCATCCTTATTGCACTGGACTAAACTTTTCCCGATTCCACTTCCTTTCCTTTTCCTGTTGTCGAATCTGCATCTCCTACATTTGCTGACTTCTTAAAAGGTGATACTTCCGTCTGTCCTGATGCTGCCTTCAGCTTCCTTGGGCACGATGCCGCGAAATGTCTGCTATCCCCACAGTACATACATAATCCTCCATCCCTTCGTCTCTTCTTTTCCTCAGGTGTGATCTTTTTTCCTTTCACTGCCCAAAGAACCATTGGAGCGGGACCGTGATAACCTGCAACTGATCCTGCTGGTGCAGCGTCTGGGGCGGATGTGGTATTGGTCGTTGAATCAGACTTCTTATAGCCCTCCCATCTCCCAGATTTCTTTTCCGCCGTTCTTCTTCTCTGTTGCAAGTCCCGTTTTGACACCATTTTGACAAATTCAATCATGCTTACTGGCTCCTCGATATGTTGTATGGAATCTTTGAGCTCGTTGGATCATCCCTTTCATAATGCGTCCAGTTGTGCATTGTCGTTCCACTTGGTGTCTACTACGTATCTTTGAAACTCTGCGTAGTATTGGGAGAATTCGCGGTCTTGTTGTCTGAGTTTCTCGAGTTCCCTCTTTGCTGTTGCTGCTCTGTTTTGATCTCCGAATGCTACATCCAGCAGGTCAACTGGGTCTTTCAGGGTATTGAGCTTGACTTCCCCTGAGATTTCGTCACAGTGTGGCATTAACTGTGCCAGTGCCACTCCTTTCTGACATCCAACTGCATACCTCAACTTCTTCTGTTCGTTGTTGAATGCCTTCGGTTTTCTGGCTATCTTCAATACCAGCTGCACCTTCCACCCTCGAAGTTCCTTCCTATCTTCTCCTGAAACACTGGTGATATTATTCACTTTTTCTTCTCGCTCCTCTCTGTCCATCCTTTCTCCTGTTTCTCCCCTTCTTCCTTCTGTCAACTTCAGGATCCTGGTCACCTGTTATCGATTTTCCTCCGCCAGGTCCCTAAATATCTCCATTTGAGCCGGAGCGTCTTCCAGATGTATCTTCAGCTCCGCCAGGTCTGGATTTGATTCCTCCAATGCTTGTTTCAGAACCCGGACTTCTTCCTCCAGATCCCCATGGTAGCATGTCCTTGGTGTTTGTTCGCTGGCCGCTGCTTGTTGAGTAAGCAGTAGTTCCTGCTTCAAGTTGTCCATCTCTTGAACCACTTTTTCTCCTTCTGCCAACAACTCCGATATTGGTGCTTCCGCATTCTTCACAGATTGCCGTTCCTTGAGCAATTCGTCCAATCTGCGGGTTGTTGGTAGTTGACTCAACGCTTTCAGCCCTTTGTTGATGTCCTCGATGTGACTCCTGAGTTGAACTTCGTTCATGGAGTCCGTATTTTTTGCTGCCATTATTTCCACCTCCATTTGTATTGCTCCGGTCATCGTGACATCGCGAGTTGGCCGCGAGGATTCTCCGCACATCTTTCTGATGATGTAGAGAGCCAGCTGTGAGGAGGCGAGGTTCTGACAAACAGTCTCTGACTGTGTCTATGTTGTCTTAGATTTGTTGAACTGCCGCTTCGATTTCTGCTTCTAGAAACAGGTTGACCATCTACCAGAAGAACACCTCGTGTTTGCTGGGTGTTGTTACGATGATCAGCGGGGTTGGTAAAGGGGCCGGATGTAATTCGCGGTCAACTCCCTTTCCCTTGTTTGCTTTTCGTTCGTTGCAATGCACCCACGAGATTTGGCATTCTATGTCCTTCTGTGTTGCATTGATCGTGGATTCAGATTTTGTTGATTGAGCTTCTGCTGCTCTGCCGATTGTTGTATGCGTCCCTCCGCAGTTATGTTCGCAGTAGCATGGTTCCTCGTTCTGGCAATCGACGTGAAGACCGTAATACTCGGTCCAGAAGTTTTTGAATACTGCGTCGTCGATTTGGAGGCCTCCTCCGTTGCTTGCTGCTTCTGTCCAGTAGCTATTCCAAGGAGATACCGCTTGTGGTTCGTCCCACAAGTATGCTTCCAATGGTTTCTCGGGTTCGTCGAAGATAGCGTCGATGCTATCAAAGGCGTTCAGGGGTTCTTGTTCGAAGAGGTTGATGATTCGACCAGCTAGGTCGAGGAAATTGATTCGGGATTGTTGAGGTTTGTTGCTGTCGTACACTGGCATTTAAAACAGCGTGGATCCTTCTCGTCGGTGTTTCCACAGGCACACAACCCCGGAGTGTCTCCAAAAGCTGTGTACTGTGAGCTTGTTTTCAAAATTTCCAACTGACTTAAATACGGAACAAAGGAAGTTGCAAGAACTGTGACAAAAGTAACAACCGCTCTGATGAAAGTAGCGGCACATATACTAAATTATAACCGGTAGAATTGATTGTAGACTCGTTTTTCTGTCAAGGTTTCAAGGATCGGAGTTCAAGGAGTCATAAAAACCAAACGTAAAGGTGCAGTGATCGCGGGTACTGCGTAACAAACTAGAGACTCGAAACCCGGAATCACAGAAGTGAACAGAGGTTGGTGCCGAAGCTATTGATTGTATTGTAGACTTGAGAACGAGTGAAGAACAAACCTATCCTCCGCGAATCCAGCATCCTGATATACAGTTAACGCAACCGTCGTCATCTTTTCTCACTCGTTCCGAAATACATCCTTACTCTACCTAACTAAGTACGCAACCCTTTCAGTCCGCAGCCTACGCCATAACCATCACGCCATATTTACAACGCAACCAACAAAACCTGATTCCATCCAACGAAACCTGATTTCCTTCGTATTCCTGTATCCCAATCATCGATCCATATTCCTCCCGCTATCCTCACTCGACACAACCGTGACATAAACTGTACCATTGAATAGATCAAGAGACTCCGCCTTCACCATTGAAAGCAACAGTTGTTGTGCATCCAGTCTCGTCGTGTTATCCTTACATGCCCAGGCACATCATATCACAGGTGAGTTGCAACTGGCCTCGGCCAGTCCAGGGCTCGTGGTTACTTGCCCTAAACGCCCAGCCACCATGCATAAATCCAGAAAAATGGAGAGTCCCAGTCATCAACTGATGGATTTGATGAAGTATTCATTATGCCATGTGCGGCAGCTTTCAAGGTGCCTACTATTGGTTTGATCACATACTATTTGTATATAGAAAATATGACCATCAGAGCCGCCTGTAGGCAGCAATGATTCTACCAATCTGGACACACCCACTCTAGGGTAGGGCTCAGTCCAGTCCAGTGCAGTCCAACCTTCTAGCTGGACTAGATTAGACCAGAGACTAGCAGTCTGAGACTAGACAGACTTGGTCAAGACCAGTCCACACATGCTTGCAATTTTGATATTGTTTCTTAGTCAAGTACCACCGACAACATGACTCACATTCACATTTATCACCATGCATCTCTGAATATCTACTCCAGACAACATTTTGACCTGGCATCTGAACCGTCTGTTCTGTCCAGGCATGGTGCTGCCCAGGACGGGACTATAAATTTCAGGGCAATGAATTTTGAACCGATTTCAACCAGGGCAAAATCTGTCTGGACGGAACAAACTATAGGGCCCTGCAGTCTTGCAGCAGGAGAACAAACAGTCATAATACTTCAGTTTTAAAAGTGGAACTCAGATCATCATAGACTAGACTTCCACAGTGAGTAATCTATGCCATTGTTTGCCTCTTTTCCCCCAATTGGTTACAAATATTTAGGCAAACTATGACAAAGTTCGAATGCACCGCCGGAAATACAGCTGGATATAAGCCCATTTACAGTGCCACAACCAGGATCCGTAGCCATCGGTCCCCTATAGCTATCTGTTGGGGCCCTAGTCCAGTACATCTCAGCCCCGGATGGACCGGGGCACTGAAATCATGTCCAGAACGGGATGGCAAGGCTGGACCCGGAAAGACTGTACTTGTGCCGCACAGTTGACATGCCTGAACATGACTGTTCTGTCTGTATTTGAGATATATTTCTTCCTTCAAAAGACCGATACAGTGAGAAATATACCCTAACCCTGAACACTGTACTGAACAGGTCGAATCATTGGTATTGATATGCAGACCTCCTAAAAATGGAAACTAATTTGGTTTCCGCATGGAAACTGCACTGCATTAACTACTTGACTGCTCAAACTGCACTGTATGCTCAACCAGTGCAATGAACTTGTTGACAACTATTTCAACAGTAAATATTTGATTCAACAATCCAACTAGTTCGAATCACTATATAGTACTGCCATGAATTTTTCTTCACCAACTCTAACCATTGCCCACTGCAAGCCTTGCAACGGTATACTGGTATAAGCTAGTACACTGGTACGTACCAGTACAGTAAAACAGTTGGTTGGTTCAGTTGGAAAATTTTCTGGTTCAGTTTGAAGTTAAAAAATGCCAGTTGGACTGATGCAGTGTACTGGTATACTGTGTAAAACTGACAGTACTTATGATCTGATATATGTCTGTATGCATGGCTCAATAGTAGCCAGCTTAAGACTACAATCGAAGGTATTTCTGGACTCGATGCATATGAAAAATACTGCGAACTTCCAGTAGTTAATAACTCAATGGATGCTGGTTCTCCACAGACGTGGTGGCTTGATCCACACCAGCGAAAGCAGTATCCCAACCTCTCAAAGATGGCTATTCATATACTCTCTATTCCACCAACATTTGCACAACCGGAAAGTCTTTTTTCATGTGCCAAACAAACTATATCTGACAAACGCCACTCATTTGGATCTTGCACCATCAAAGCAATTGAATGTTCGAATTCAACTGCTTCTACTTGTTCAAAGGCAGTGAATCCTCTGAGAGTAAGTCCACAGCAGTCTCAACAGGTGGGTGAAGATGTATAGAAGAGGGTGAATGATGTAGGTGTGAGTGAGGGGCATAGTAATCAGTGGAGGGAACTGTGTGCAGGATATTGTATGGTTTATTATAACAGTTTTCCAGTTGTACTGGTTTGTACTGGCAGTTTTTCTACTGGCAGTTTGCTGGTACAAACCAGTACAGTATACTAGTATATAGACCCAGTACAGTTCTTGAATATAAACAGTTGGTATTTCACAGTTGAGTTCAGTTTGAGTGCCGATATTGTACCAGTGTGTACTGTTGCGATGCTTGGCCCACTGTGGCGATTTGAAGGGTGTGTGGAGGGAGAGCTCACCTGTGGCATCCTTCTCATTGCCCTTCGAAAGCTTCTCAGAGGAATCTCTCAATGAAGACGGTTTCAACTTGAGGAGCGTAGGAAGAGGATGGGAGTGTCAAAGGTTGCCCGGCAGAGAAAAAAAGAGGAATCCACTAAGTTAGCGGATTTACGGGTTCGAACGTTCGAACACACAATAGGGAAAAACAAAAGGGCTCAGCTTCGAGTTCAGAAAAGGCTTGATTGTCTCTATCTACCGGCACTCCTGCACATATATACTCCTCAGCACTACTACACCCTGACATCTCTGAACCCACTAGTGCCGGTAGTGGTGGAAACGGACTTCCCCACCACACCACACTGTACATAACACATTACTTTCAAACATATCTTCCTAAAGATTAAAGCTTTTGATACCCTCTATGGCTTCGATGGTGGATGGTAGGAGTGAGTGGCGCTTTCGCTGGCCATCTCGAAACTCGTGGACCTTTCAGGCAAAATCCTGTGTGAACAAGAAGCAGCGGGCACAGATATGGTAAGTGGTGGAAATTTATCAAGAAGATAGGTAATAGGTAGCATAACCATCGAGATCATTTGTAATGAGTGGTAAAGAACCATCCAGAAGTGGAATGGGTAATGAGTGGCAAACTAATTAACCAGCAGTGAACTAGTGGATTTAAAACTACAAACTGCACTGCACTGCACTACGAGCCTCCACCAACTGCACTGCACTGCCAAGGCCTGACTACATACCGCACTGGTTAACTTTTTACATGCAGTGCACTGGTTCAACCGTTGGGATGTCTGCCTGTACGAATACTTCACTACTAGAGATGAGCCCATGGCTGGTATGGCGATGACAAGTATTTTCTCATGTCACACTCGACGTGACACAATGTTGCATACGCACACAACCGAGTATGCATAACCTTGACAATTTGCTGTTGTGCGTTGCTGCTGTTGGAGCGGTTCGTTGAGTTCGTCATCACGTGGTTTGGGTTAGGTTTGAGGGCAGAGCCGCTTGCATTTAAGTTCTTGTGTACGTCATTTTAGACTTAGAAAGTCAAGAGAGAAGGTTCGGTACAACAGCTGCCTGAACTACTCTAAAGAGCCGCTTGTTGTTTTTGTGCCACTGTGGAGGGATTATCACTGGTACGAAATTACCGTAGCCCCTACATCAACAAGTAAATAAATAATTCCATCACTCTCATTTACCCCTTACCATGATCCTCAATGGAAATATAATGTTGATAAACTGGGTTCACTCAGCCATGACGTAATTTAAAAACAAAGTCACAACTATGTTCTAAGAGTTTGCTATAACTTGCAAGAAGCTTTTACTATATATATGGAATAGTAATTCTGGTGAATGTTAGCAAGAGATACTACGTTGTGAGAACTTGTGACTAGATAGTTCTCTCTAGCAAATGTTTAAGCGCCCTAGAAAGGGAAAAAGCAGATGCGGTAGAAATATAGAAGCAGCACATAGTCGGGAACCTAGAGGTCTTATCACACGCGGATTGATGGACATAGAGGAGTTTCAATTATAGAGAAGAGAGATAATAATCTCCATAAAAGGCAGAGATTTAACGCCAGAGAGGGAACTATTACTTTCGGTAGTCTGTATTGGTAAACCTAGCCTCGGGCCTGGTACTCGGTTCTTGGTCCTTTGTATGGTATATTTCTTATGGTTTCTTTCTGACATATGCTTGTCGTTCTCTCTCTCTTTGTACGGCAGACAATTCAGCATCTTCATTCTTTCCCTTTGATTTGTTCTCATCAGTCTGGCTGCTCGCAAGACTTGAATACTAAAAACTGGTAATCGCATATGGGTTTTCGTCTACTATAACCAGCAAGAAGCTTTAGACGGCCTTCCGAGAGTGACCTATATTTTTGTGGCGGGGTTTCTGTGACACCTTTTCCTCTTCAAACCTTTGAGGGGGTCCATGATGTCGAATCTGGAGGCGTTTCTACAAGGTAGCGAAAAATTGACCAACGGTTCTTAGAGGTTTTCAGTGTTCCCAACCGGCCCGATCGACCGCCCGGCGATCTACCGGCAGCCACACCGGTCAAATGCGCAGCACCCAGCGCCGGTCAGGCCCGGCCAGGCTTCTGATCCAAAAAGCCGGTCAAATATCAAATTATAAGAATGCCGGTAGAGCCGTTAAATATTGGCGGTGCCCATAGATATATATAAATAACGGTGAATACCGGCGGTGATTATGAATTCTTGTGAAGACCGGCGATATTTATGAATATCTATGAATACCGCCGGTATTTATAAATATCCATGAATACTAGCGATATTTATAAATATCTATGAATATCTTTGGATGTCAAAAGGTATCGATGCCAATGAATATGAATATTGTGCCATATATAACTGCCATCTCGATTCCAGCCCTGTCTGCTGAGGCAGAACGAGTGTTCAGCAGCTCCAAGTTGCTAATATCTGATCTCCGAAACCGACTAGGAGATGATGTTATTTAAGTTGTGGAGTGCATGAAATCCTGGGCTCATGCTGGTCTTGTTAGTGTGGATGAGATTCAAAAAATTGATGAAATGTTGAGTGTACTAGAGGAGAAGCAGAGGTTACACGACCAGGTGCGGAAGCAGTGATGGAACGACAGAGTTGAACATTGATTAGTACTTTCTTATCTATATGCACTTGTATGTTCGCAGCCAGTAATGAAATATGGTTGCTGATGATGTAAACAGGCCTGGCAGGATTTAAATATCTCTGCCTGCTGGTATTTGCAGAGTTTATAAATTCAAACTCACAAAGCCGGTAAACCCCAAACCGGCCCGGCGTGATCTCAAAATATCTTAAAACGGCCCGGCTTGGGTGAAGCCGCACCCGTTTGGCACTGGAGGTTTTAGCAGTGATCTCAATTGCCCAGTTCAGCCCGTGACAGCTTCAAAACTACACTAGCCAAGCAGTTTCGCCACCTGGCCGAATTGAACTAAAATGGGCTGCCCTGAAGCTGCTTGAGCTGCTCCTGCAGAGCTTTAGTACTTGGCTTGCTAGAAATTCGCAAAAACCCTGTAGCTCTCTGGCCTAAACTGAGATTCCATCAACAATAGATCTCATGGTAACAAATGCCCAATAAAAACCAAAATGTTATATATTTCCTCTCCTTCACTCAGCTGCTTTTGCGTCAAATGACGAATTATTGTATGACTAGGGAGTTGAAAGCCCACTAGTCAACTATATTTTTGTCAGGATGACTTCATCTCCGCGAACCTAATCTAAGCTACAGCCTACCGGTCTGAACTAATTCCAAGCGGCTCTTTGGTTTTGAAATTGCCATAGAGCCGTCTCTGGGCTGAACTGTGCGCGACTAGTCGGCTACTAGCTCGGCTGGGCTATTGAGATCACTGGGTTTTAGAGCGATTTCAGCGGGCAACAGCAGTTTGTACCGGAACGACTTTCGACCTGATGGCACCCGGTGCCATAATTCCAAGTAGATGCCGTTCTAACTCCCATATTTGGAACTTCTGTGTAATGGGACAATAAAACTTATGGCTGCAAAGTCTTCGAACAGCGGCTGACTGCCTCTCGGTGTCTGTGACAAAAAAAGGCATGTTTTTGCTTACTATTTGGGCCATTAGGATGCGTGACGTCCGAACCTTCGTACTCGCTACAGTATCACCATTTACATCCATAGCGACTCCTTTAACATGATAGTACATATCGTCACGAGGCATTAAACCCTCCAAGAAATCCATCTAAATAAAATCACTACTATCAAGACCCCTGATAAGTTATAAAGAATCGCAATAAAAATGATAGCACACATTAGCCACATAACTAGAGAAAATAGCGTGCGCGAATGATATTCGGTATATCAATGATGAATTTCAGCGCCCTCCACAGAACATTGCACCCTACTTCCTCAGCATCCCGATCATGGTTCGGCACGAAGTCGTAGTTCCTCTCGTACACATAACCTCCCTCAACCAGCGAGCTACTAGATGTCGGCATCTCATATGTATATTCTCTATCAATCCGCGAGCTTTCGTATGTCGCCCAGGAGTTTTCACGATAGAGATCATACGGCACACTCCCATCCATGCCGACCTTGCCAGTGTCAAGCTGGTAATTACCCATCAGCACCTTCTCCCTTTGCCTCTGGCTCTCTCGCCACTCGCTTGTCAAATTCTTATCGATCTCCTCCGAATCCAATATCTTCCGTGTTACCGTTGCCATAGCTTCCTTCGTCAATCTTGCTGTACCTCCATAGAGGTGCTCTAGCAATCCCGGTGGGACGGAAAATTTATCTCGGAGCTTGACATAGCTCTGCTTGCCTCTTGCCGGTGCATACGGTGTTCCAGTCGTTACTGTCTCTAATATCTCTCCTGTATCCGGATGTGGATCCGATGGAGCGAGAGGCAGATGCTGTAGCCGTCGATTCAGTTGGCGTTGAGATGGGAATTTCTCAAGTAAGGAGGTGGAACGAAACGACGTAATCTATGTCCACTATCAGTACCTGATGCGTGCATAGATGATAGCAGAGAGGTACGAACACCGCAAACCAGGGTGTTCGAGCGTTGTGTGAAAAGGACCAGGACGGGGTGGTTGAGGCGGCCAACTGGGGTGATGGTGTGTGTGGGATCGGTGGCGGGGAGCCATAGAATTGTGTCAGGGTCGAGGTTGGGGTCTTTCACCGATTGCGCTTGGTCGGGTGGAAGTGCCATGGTACTGGTGCTTGGTGTGTTGGAAATCCGATTGAGTTTGACTTTCCGCTACAGGAATCGTAGCACTTATATGTCATTGCAGAATGTAGCAGCGGAGTGGTCACACGATAAACAATTCCAAGGTTAGATTTAGCAATATGGCGCCGATTGGCTTCCCGCCGTTCCTTATTCTTATCAAAATTCAACTGAACTTTCTAGTTGACAACACACGCCGGCAGCTGCACCAATAGGATTGTCACTGCAAGCGATTGGCTGCGCTTTACTTTCCTCCGCCCAACACTGTCGTGGCCCTTGCCAATTATTCTTCCAATTGAGAGCGTGCACGCAGTGATTATACGAAAATTAGAGAACGCATGTTTTAGTTAATAGTACAGTATTAGGTCAATGCCTTACGTAAAAATCTTGCCGTTTAACCGGAAACTAAATGGCCAATCACGACCAAATCAGACCCTATCACTCACTGCCGCATCTATTAACAATGATGCATAAATGTATGGTTTCTTAGATCTGTGGCTAACACCCAGTTAGGACGGTCTTCAAGAGCGGATTATTCTTATTTATCAATCTTACTCTATTCAGGCTTCAACTGTACCGAGTGCAATGCTTTGAACGTTACGAGTCACAGATTGCTGTATGGCAGGAACAAAAAGAGTTTTCGTTATAGTCATAGCAAGACCATATAAATGTTTTTGTGGATATGGGTTAGGGTTGTTTTTGAACCGTAATAAGGTTGCGACGTGATGTCAATCAACCATAGTCGAGGCACAGTTAACCATAAGTCGGAGATCTAGTCCTTGATTTTTCCAATACCACTTGTATATGACGATTTGACGTTCTTGTCCGGCGCCTCTCTGGAGTATCTGTCCCATATCCGTCCATGAATTTGCTGCGCGGGTATTGAAAATAAAAGTATAAGCGCGAATTTATGCAACACGACTTATAATTACTTCCACATTCAATATATCCTCTCTGATCATTTAGTGGTCACTTGTGTGCGTGCAATAATTTAACAAACATAAGGGGATCAGCCTCTTCCTCCACTCAGCTAACTGTGCCATCCACCTGCTGGACAAATGCAGCAAGCACTTCTACAGACTAAAGGGCAAGGCCGGAAGCAAGAGACCCATCCCAATGACAAGAGTGAAGCCTTTGGCAACCAGGTTCTATCGACTAAAGTCCGGGCATGCGCCCAGAGGAGTATACCTGAAACGCTTCAGACACCGAGAAGACGACAAGTACTGGTGGTGCGGAGGGACAGTGGCCCAGACGCGGGAGCATATCTTCCGCCACTGCAGCCCGTGGAAAACCCAACAGAAAGCGCTCTGGAAAGCTGTGGGGAAGGCAACGGGCTGGAAAGCAGGCAGATGCCGACACGTGCAAGTCTCTGAGGGAGAAGTGCGACCAAGCGGTGATGGACTTCCTGGCGGCTACTGACGTCGGGAAGTTCTCGCCCAAGCGAGTGGAGGAGTGAGGTTCTGCGGGGGTCTTTGGTTCGGTGGTCTTTCTTTTCGGTTCTTATGTTTTTATCAATCTTTTTACATTTCGCTTTTGCTTTCTTTTGTCAGAGGAGACGACGGGTAGCAGTTGCGGAGCTTCGCCATCTAGCCGGCTTGCCCGGAGGTGTCGGGGATTAGGGGTCTGTCATATTCTAAATAGCGTGAATACAGTATGATTAAAACAAAACAAAAAAATCCACCTGCTGGATACACACTCCGAGTGTTGTCTATGAGACGAGATGTTTCGGAACCTGAGCCGAAACTCGTACGCCATAACTAAAGGACTTCCGCAACTGCGGTTCATATACCCCGGGACAATTTCCAAGAAACTATAGGATATCCTGGGACGCTATGAATGAAGCCTGGCTAGCCTGCGTGTTACATATGTACAAGGGTCTGATACAGCTGGGGCTGGTGCAGACCGCCCAACGGTGGAAACCAGTTGAGTTTCCGCGGGGAAACTGCACTGCACCAACTACCTAATTGTTCAAACTGCACTGCATGCTAAACCAGTGCAATGAACTGGTTGACAACTGGTTCAACTGTATATATTCGGTTCAACTATCTTAACTGGTTCGAACCAGTGTACAGCACTGCCACGAAATTTTCTTCGCCAGCTTTAACTCTTGCCCACGTTGTACATAGCACATTACTTTCAAACATATCTTCCTTACTCCAGGAAAGCCATGAAAATTCTGAACCTTGGGTGAAAATCTTGAGATTCCACAGAGAAACCATTGTAAACATACATTACAAATCGAGCAGTGGCTATGCAAGTGGTGAGTAACTAACTATACATGAGTATACATTGTAACTCAGATCATTGGCAACCTCTCTCCAGTCCATTCTAACAGCTTCGCCGGTCATCTGGAAACTCATAGACCTTTCGGGAAAAATCCTGTGCCAACAAGAAGTGAAATGGGTATGGTGAGTGGCAAACTAACTAACCAGCAGTGAACCAGTAGATTTTGAACTTACAAACTGCACTGCACTGCACTGCGAGCCTCCACCAACTGCACTGCACTGCCAAGAACTAACTACATACCGCACTGGTTAACTCTTTACAAGCAGTGCACTGGTTCAACCGTTGGGAGGTCTGGGCTGGTGTCTCCTGTATATAATTCGAGCCGCTCTCCCTTCTCTTTGTATCACAGTCTATAAACACGGTTCTCCCCATATCGTAACACTGCTAGCGCCCGCGGGTCGAGTGACCACTCTAAATTTGTATATCACCACTAAAAATAGATCATTCTCTACGCCCGCTTTCTCTCAAGACTTCATGCATTTAACAGCATAATAACATTATCTCCTAAGCGATTGCCGCAGACTGAGATGAGTGTATTTAAATTACTAAACACCATTTCAACCTTAGCAGACATAAGATGGATAGATTACCTATACGCTCCATAAGAGAGGTATCGAAAGAAATCAGAACTGTGAAGAATGATTCGCGTTTATAGTAGCTTCCATGCTGTATATGGATTCCCTGTTGAGAACAAATCAAGAGAGAGAATGATGTTGAATTGTCTGCCGTACAAAGAGAGAGAATGACAAGCATATATGTGAGAAAGAAACCATAAGAAAGATACCATATAAAGAGCCGAGAGCCGAGAGTTGTATTAGGCCTGAGGCTGCCTGACAGCCGAGAGTTGTACGAAGCCCGAGGCCATGTTTTAGTGCCCGAAGGCCTTGGAGCTAAATCCTTAGTCGACACTCTAAATCCTTAGTCAACATTCCCATGACCGATGAGGCACTAGCAAACTATCTGCAGTGGTAGGAAATGGGGGTTTTTTTCAACGTTTCTATCTGTCTTAAAGTGCCATCAATTCTGTCAACCATCAAAACACACAGCGAGTACAGTTCAAGAACGAACCAAAAACGACTGAAAAATTGATAGCATTTTAATACGGACAGAATACGTTTATAAAAGCCCCCTTTCTCTCAACAGTACTTTTTGCTTATGTAGATAAGTCAAAATGGCTCCCACACCTCCATTACCGCATAAAATAGCTTCGTCTGACACCCTTTGCACGGAAGCCCACATAGCCCGAAAAATCCTCGGGTCAGCCGGGCCCGTTTCGAACAATCGCTGGAGATCCTGGGCTGATGTGACCAAAAGCATCGTAAGACAAGAGGTCCCGAGATCTGTTGACATCTCGTGCTGTCTCTTCAGGTGACCAACACTATCCATTCCTGATTTCAATGCCTCTGTCTGCCAGGCAAACTTTAGAGGCGGTCCTGGAGAGCAGTAGGCCGATCCTGCAAAAGATCGCATAGATCCCCTTTCTCCTCAGTGTGAAGAGCCAAGAAAGCAGGAGTGGCTGTATTTCTGCATAATCGCTTGATTCCTTCCAGCTTTCAAAGAAGGTAAGCATCTAATTGCTCTGCTCTTAGAGTGCTTAACAGTGGTTTTTGCTCTTACCAAGGTAACGCTTGACTTCGGCAAAATATCTTGAATAGACGTGGTATGGATACTCCGGAGGTGCGCCACTCTTGTCTATCCATCCATCTACAGTACTTCAGTGCGTGATTCAAAGGCACTTTCTAGACAGAGTTACATACAATCATGTCACAACAGCACCGTCAGTTAAAAACAGTAGTCACAAAATGAATGTCAGTGCGAAGCATATCGGTCGTACACTCTAATGAAAACAAGCTCGAGGCTGTTCTGAGATACAGGCCGGACTTTCACGTCTCCCAGTGAAATTTAATGGACGCATATTGAGCAGGGAGGCCAGTCCGAATGAGGTTACACAAATGTTACGTGTTTACAGGAACTGAGACGTGTTACAGAGCTGATACAAGCTCACTGTATCTGGCGCTGATAATGAGACACCCAAGGAGCACAAGGCCACAACTCTCTTGTATATACTCGAGTTTGGTAGTAAAAGATCGGACACCCCATTTATGGCAATCGATTTTACTGAGTGAGCAGGGTGTTTACGAGGGTGTGAAACTAGCAGTGAACTGGTTGTTCCACTTTCTATCAACATTCTGATCGTGTGTTACCGGATACTGCCCCTGGTATTCTCAGATATTCATTAGTTAGTGGTGACCTGCTAAAAAAGGAGCGTCCGATTTTTTACTGCCACAATTCGTCAGTACACAGGTTCACCGTATATTGCGTGGGTTTATGGGGCCATGATTTGGTGGGTGGGGTTGGAGGCGAAATTCATTGCATTGTCACACTGCTGCGCTACTTTTGAACCGAAAGGACGCATTGACGGTCGGAAGTCGACGGGCAGCAACAGGTAGTACCCTCGGTCGCAAGCAAAACAAAAACACTATCATCGTATGACAAAGGAAGATGCTACTCTACTTGGCAACATCCCATCTCGTTATCTTCTGACCCGTGCATTGTAAGAGAAACTAATTAAGCCACAACATTACTAAATCACGTGATCGCTCTAGTGCACTTTGACCCGTCAGACCTCTCCACACCTCACCTTTCGCCACTCTCCACTTAACCATCATAGCATCGACATCGATAGTCGACGACGCAACTCTCCGCCCTTCCGCACCAACCGAGCTACCTCCGCCTCTTTGGTCGTCCAATCCTGACCTATTGACGCGTTTCTTCTCCACCATTACCAAACGCGAAGGACTCGACAACTCCGACCTGGTAGTACTCCTCAACTTCCTCCCATTTGTCCCTATCCACGGTGGCGAGGCTTATTCTACCCTTATCGACACTATCCTGAATCTCGATAGCGACCTTCTACGCACCTTCGTAGTTCTAGTACGCGTCGCCCTGACCGAGGCACGAAGCTGGAGAGGGAGCCCAAAGCGCTCGGATTCACGCAGTATCGGAGCCAATGGCAGGTGGTCGCACATATCCCTCATCTTGTCGAAATGCGAACCTCTCTTCGATGCGCTCAGATTCCCGGGCAGCAACGAAAGCAGTGTCTCAGATGACAGAAAAAGGCGTGCTACTTTACGTGGGAGACGGAGGCGGACGATCTTGAGACTTGCCATCTCATCCCCGACTCCGCTTGTAGAGGATCCCCGGCATTCTGGCTTTTCATCCTGGTTTGCTTGGGGTTGTAGCTCCTTAACTTGCTGTAGGAGCTGGTCAGCGGTACTAACTTGTTCTCTCCGTATAACGCTATCCTTATACCGGTGGATATATACGGGAGGTTTGATACTGGCGTTTTGTTTCTGGTTCCTGTCGGCAACGTCACGACCGTTGGTAAAGGGAGCTACTATAATGTGGTGTGGCGGTGGAGAGGTACGACAGAGCAGCTGTCTTTCTTTACGACCCCCGTTCCCCAATCGCCCGATAACCAAGTCACCTCCGAGAGTCTACTGCAATTTCCACTATCATCGCCATCCTCCTCACCCGCAAGCGGTGGACAGACGCCCTCTTCTGGTCCGAAGGCTACTCCATCGTTCCAGCGCGGCCAGCGCTTGAACGAAAACCGACGCATCGCCCATAATGATAGATTCCGACTGTTTAAGATGCTGCTGGGGCCGAAGTCTTGTGGCAAGCTTGTCGCCCCGTAGATAATCCTGCGAGAGTCTATGGCTATTCGCGGCGATGATCAGAGTGGGGATGATGACTAGAGGGAGGATCTGGAGGGGGCGTATGCGCTGCGAAAATCGCCGTGGTGATTGGAAGGTTGTTAGTTTTTTTATACCGGGAGTGTTTTACTGGGTTTTCTATGGTGGCATCCGATGTCGGTTAGTTTGTGGCGTTCTTAGTAATATATTAATCTAGAGGATGGGTATGGTTCATGAATATTTGGCACTAGATTTAATCGTACATCACAGGCTTGTGGAAAATTTCTCATCGATTGTTTGTAGAGGCATCGAATATCTGTTTTGTGTATATCTGGATAGAATATATCCTCGGCGTGATTCGGGCCATTGAGGGATTCAGGCCGTTCGCGAACGGCCTGGAGCAGTGTTCCCAATCGTCCAGTCTGGACCAGTCTTCGACCGAGGACTGGAGATATGGTCAAGTCTGGGACTTGACCGGTAGTAGTGCAGACCAGACTTGACTGGATCGTGTAAACTGGGTTGACTGCAGTCCAGTGGTTGATAAAGGTTTTAGCTACTAATAAGCTTTCGGTTCAACATCCGGAGCTTAATGTGCTCATAATTATGACGGCAGCAGCTCAGACTTACTTCACCACACGCTTCTATTCTATTCCACAAACTCATCACCTTCATTATGAGCGAGGATAGCCAATCTGTTGGAGCGGTTCTTTGAGTTCTTCATCACGTGTCGTTTGGGTTAGGGTTGGCGATCTCTGATGTATTTAGCAACATGTTACCTTAGACTTAGACAAATCAATCGATTCACCGAGAGTCGGTTCAACACAATCCAGCACCTTTTCGACCCTTTCCAGTTTCCAGTTCCGTGATTTCCATCCCCCCTGCAATTCCAACCATCAAAGGCAAGGGAAATGCTCGAGGCCCTGCACGTACTGGAAAGAGCAGCAACTTAATGTTAATGTACATAACTTATTTAAAGCAGACTATAGTCTACAACCTGGACTGAACCCAGAACCGAAGTCCACATGGGTCCCGGTCAGTGTAGTCCGGTCAACCTATTGCCACTCGGACCAGACTGACCCTGACCGGACGATTGGGAACACTGGCCTGGAGTCACCATACAAACTTAGGTAGCTTAGACTAAACGCGTGATTCTCAAATGGCCAAGGAAGGAGACCGCCAAAGTTCTAAGGCCACTCAAAGTTGCTTCATTACAGCGAGATAATACAAGTTTATTACGCATTCACGATACACTGGTAGCGGAGCTCCCCATCCGCTGCACTTCGCCCACCCTGACATAAGAAAGAAAAAGAGAAAAGATTAACCGCCTCCCAGAACCCCACAAGACAAAAGAGAGCAAACGAGAAACTGCCACCCTCCGCACCCCTGCTCCACGCCTCCTCTCCACCCGCCGCACCTCACTTAGGTGGGAACTTCCCAACGTCCGTGGCTGCGAGGAAGTTCATCACCGCTTGGTCGCATTCCTCCATGGAAAACAGCTCAGAAATCTGCACGTGCCGACATCGGCCTGCTTTCCAGCCCGCCACCTTCCCCACCTCTTTCCTGAGCACCTTCTGTTCGTCTTTCCACCGGCTGCAGTGGCGGAAGAGGTGTTCCCGCGTCTGAGTTGCTCTGCCCCGATTCTGCCTCTGCACCACCAGCACTGGTCATCGTTTCGGAGCCCGAACCGCTTCAAGTACGTGCCTACTGGTGCATGCCCGCACTTTAGTTGGTAGAACCTAGAGGCCAACGATTTGATGCTTGTCATTGGGATGAGTCTCTTGCTTCCGGCCTTGCCTTTTAGTCTGTAACCGGAGTGCTCGCTGCACCTGTCAGTGTCCCACTGTGTTTTCGCCGCCGACCTCCCTTCAGAGATTCGTCTGGTTCTATTCGCCGCCGACGAATATATTCGCTCTTGTACTATGCCTGCTATGCAGCTAGGTTCGCTTGGCGATCCTCTTCTTCGTTCCCGGGGATGCCTGTGTGCCTTGGAACCCAGTGGATCTCTGTTTCGATTCCCCAACTACGAAGGGCTCTCGCACTGCGGTTAATCCATCTGACTAGCGGCTGCCCTGGCCAGTGTTCAAAACGGGCCGGGCCGGGCCGGGCCTGACATCTTGAGGCCCGGCCCGAAGGCTTTATATAAAGCCCGGCCGGCCGCCCTTAGCGCGGGCTTTTCGGGCTTAAGCCTGGCCGGCCTGTGTTACTTTGAGAGATGAATAGAAGTTTGATTGTAATGATATCTATGTCGAAATCTGTGGTCTATATACAGCCTGCCATACAGTCTAGAACTCTCATGATTATGCACCATTGCATATCCTCGTATCTTCATACACGTCTCAGGTTCTCATACAAGTCATGATCATACAAGATCTCATACACGATGTATATATGCAACACTTCCCCCTCTTCCTACAGTCCGTAGAAAGATCAAATGATATCCTCCGGTGCCTCATTAAAACCCTCCTCCTTATAGTGACTGCGGTAGGTAGGGAAAGAGTACAACCGTAGCCTGATAAGGGACGGCCATCCCAAAAGAAAGAAAGAAACCCATAGTATCCGTCCAGAAAAACAAAGTGAAAGAACCTTAAATTTAACCTTAAATCGACCTCCTCCATTTCGAGTGTGCACATCCACTAAAAAACCGTGGATTCGTGAATTACCACAATCCCATCGCTTTGGTGAACTTTTGGTGTTTATCTCTTGCAAGGGCTTTAGTGAAGATGTCGGCGGTGTTTTCATTGGTTGAAACCCAAGAGTAGTTGACGATGCTGCATTCGTGGAGATGTCGGCTGTTGTGGTAGCAAACGTCGATATGCTTGGTTCTAGCCTTTATAATGCCTTCAGTGATATGTGCTAGAGCTCCTTGAGAATCGCAATAGATCGGTAGAGGTTCGAGATTTTCGCCGAGGTCTTTGTGCAGTTGAAGTAGCCAACGAGCCTCTCTGGAGTCTTCCGAGCAGGCTATGTATTCGGCTTCGAGGTTGAGGTTGCGACTAAATCCTGTTTTCGCGATTGCCATGAGATTGGACCGTTGGAGATAAGATATGTCCGCCTTGTGATTTTCGATCGGCACTATCGGAAGCCCATTCGGAGTTGGTGTATCCGGTAAGCGAATTCTGGCCGGTATAGTGGAGTCGGTAGTTCTTGGTGGCTTTGAGATATCGTAAAACTCTTTTGGCGGCTGTGAGATGAGTGTTGTACGGTTTAGAATTGTATCGACTAAGAGCGGCCACTGCAAATGATATATTGGGTCTGGTGGCTAGAGCGATGTACATTAGAGAGCCGACGATTGCTTGGTATTCCCTGGGATCAACTTCCCCCTCGTCTGGCTCAGCGAGGTCTAATTTGACTTTATCGTCGAGTGGAGTTAAGGCGTTGTAGGCATTTTCCATGTGAAATCGTTTGAGAATTGAATCAATGAAGATCTTTTGGCAGAGGCTAATCCAGCCGTTTTCTTGATGGATTTCGATGCCGAGGAATTGGCGAGCCGGCCCGAGGTTAGTGATCTTGTAGACTTCTGCGAGCTTCGCCTTGATTATTTCGGCATCTTTTGCTGCAGTCGGTGCGTAGGCCAATAGCATGTCGTCAACGTAAAGGAGCAGAAGAATATTACCGACATTGCGTATGTAAAGATTAGGATCAGTTTCCGATTGGATGAAGTCTAAGGAGAGTAGGAAAGCGTTTATATGTCGGTACCATAGGCGTGGTGCTTGTTTCAGTCCATAGAGAGCCTTGTTTAGACGTACGATCCTTCCTGCGAAAGGCCATCCTTCGGGAGTACCATGTGGAATGTGTTATCGTCGACATTGGGATTTAGGCATGCTGTGACGACGTCAAGGTGGTCGATGATCCAGCCATCTCGTGCAGCAAAGCTTATAAGGAGTCTGAAAGTCGTTAATTTGCCAACGGGGGCATAGGTCTCACCATAGTCTGTTTGTTCGTAGCCTTTAATCACTAGCCTGGCTTTGTAGCGTGTCGACCCATCGGGATTACGTTTCGTCTTAAAAACCCATTTCGAGCCAATGGTTTGGTTGCAGTGGAATCGCTGCGATGCAAATATCGATTATTGTGAAAGTCTCATTTCGTTGGATGGATTTGGCTTCTTCAAGGATCGCTGCTACCCATTCGTGTTTTAGTGGCCCTGACATGGCTTCATCGTATGTTCGGGGGTCATCATTGACTGTAGTTGATGTTAAAGCACTGTATATCAGTTCGGAGATGTTGACTTGTGCTTTGTCGAGCTTCTGGTAACTCTATCAGTTGATACAATCGCTGGGCTTTTGGCTTCTTTGTAGCCGCGACGGTTCGTCGCACAGAGTTGATCTGTCTTCGTATTCTTCTATTTGTGATTATCTCGTCTCTAGATGGGGCTTGGTTATGAGATCGAGAGTCTGATGGCGACTACCAGTTAGCACATCAGTATCAGTGTATGTATGGGTATGGGCGTCCTCGTCAGGAGCCATATGTGTAAGGCCTACTTTTCCAGCACCTGCAGCAGGTGGGCTTCGGTCTCCCTGCCCATCGTTGTGCCCAGTTGTGTGTGATGGGAGACCGGCGTCAGCTCAGCCATATTATCGGGGGCGACTTTTCCACTTCTAGTCGGCCGTGAGAGATGCTGTCACCCCTCTACTCTCTCGAGTGCGGCCGTGGATCATCTCCTCATCCGTTCCACCAGGATCTTTATCAATTATCTCCGTGTGTACTTCTTCTTGTGGTAGATTAAATATGTCAATTTCGGTAGTCTCTGATCCGTGCTTTCTTTTTAGTGATTGGGGCACGATACGTATGAATTTCTTTCTTCGTCGAAGATGACATCTGATTGAGTCCTTATCGTCTTAAATTCTGGGTCCCAGATCTCCAAGTCGTGGTACTATCGTGTACAAGCCGACCATCATGCAGCCGGGTTTGATCGTGGGCCGAGCTTCTTGTCGATACGCTGGCGTTCTGGTATTAATCGACTGACGTGGTATCCAAAACGACGAAGATGATCAAGTGGAGCTTTATAATTTATTGGCTTTCATGTGGGATCATCGGCTGGTTTATGTATTCCGGCTTTCCGTAGCTGTTAAGCATTTCATACGGAGTCTCATATGGAGTCTTGTAGCCGTCTCGATCGTCTCTCTTAGTTAGGCCTTCGTTTGGCATTCGCTGGTGTAGATATACGGCCGTGTTTACTGCTTCCCCCCAGAATTCGTGCGGTGCTTGAGAGTCGAGGATCATGGCTCTAGCTTTCTCTGTAATCGTTCGGACCATTCTTTCCGCAACGCCGTTTTATGATGAGCATATGGAGGGCAGAACTCTAAGGCGGTACCACGTGCGGCCAGAAGAATCCGGAAGAGCTTGTTATCAAATTCTCCTCGACCGTTGTCGCATCGGAATCGTTTTATTTTGTAGCCTTTGTTATATGCGTCGACTTTAGCTTGGAAATGCTGATATGCGGCGATGCAAGTTTCTTGTTTCTCATCCGGGAGTAGGTAGACGGTTGTCCAGCGTGTGTAGTCATCGATGAAGAGAATATAGTGTAGGTGGCCAGCCTTCGTCGAGTTCCACAAGGGCCGCATGTGTCGGAGTGTACTAGTTCGTATGGCTTGGTTACTCCCCGAACCTTGGTGGGTATAAATTTTTGTTTGTGTTTTGCCTGGGTGCAAACGTCACATATTGGGAGCTTAAGATCTCGGAGCCGTCGATAAGGCTTTTCATTGCAGCAGGGTGCAGATGAGCCAATCGACGATGCCACAGGCGGGAGGTAATCAATGATTTGTCGGGAGTAGTTGCGGTAGGTCCACTGGGGGCTGGCTTCCGCCAGTTTCGGAGGTGAGAGCTTGAGCGTCGACTTGAAATTGGAGAAAATAGAGGTCTCCTACTCGTTTGGCAATAAGTGCAATTGAGTCCATAGATATGGAGCAGACGCCACGTCGAAAGGTAGTTGTGTAGTTGGAGCGGTCAAGCTGGTTGATTGAGAGTAAAGATAAACGAAACGTAGGTGTGTAGAGTGCGTTTAGACATAAAGTAGTCGATCTCTGTGATATGTCAATGAGACCATGGTGGGAAGCAATTACCATTGTTTCATCTCCGAGTTTAATGGAGATTGGAGATGCCAGCCTTTTATAGGAAATGAAGGAATTGCGGTTGTTACACATATGGTGAGATGCACCTGAATCTACGATCCAGGTTGTGGAGGTAATTGTGGAGGATAAAGCATTTGCGGTGGAAAGGGCGACATATGCGGTATGGCCGATGGTGGCTTGTTCGGTGTCGTTGGAGTCGTCGGATAGTCAGAAAAGGTCTTCTCCAGTAGAGATGCCGTGATGGACCAGTGCTGCATTTGCTTCCGCCATTTTGTCGTTACCGCCGGTTTTTTGTTTCATGACCTTATTTGGGCGTCGCGCCCTCTCTGGCGTACGTGGCATTCGGTTTTAACATTGCCTTGTTTTCCGCAGTAGAAGCATGACCTGTCGTCTTCCTTCTTGAAGCCGCCGCCGCCGCTGTATGTGCCGCGCCGCTTGAGGATTACACAATTCTCGGTGCTATGGTTATTTATTTTACAGTGCGTGCAGGAGTATTCATTACCGTCTTTATCCTTGGTTTCTCCTCCTCGATTTCCGTAGCCTCGCCAGTTGCCACGGCCACGGCCACGGCCGCGGCCTCGGCCTTTGTAGCCGCCTCGTTGTGTGTAGAGTGCTGATCCTGTGGTGGCGTTTCCGAGTTCTTTGACAAGGTTGGCCTTTTTTTCGTCTCGTTTGATGGCATCCATAACCTGCAGTGGACAGGGTGCTGGAGTTTGATGTTCAAAGATCTTAATTGACATTTCGTATTCTTTTGGTACAGTAGTAAAGATGTGGGTGTTGAGAGTCTCGTCGGTAATTTCTTCGTGGGTGCCGACTAATTCGTTCCGATAGTCAAGAAGCTGTGTGAAGTATTTCTCGATTCCTTCGTCCTGGATTGGACAGGCTGCATGGAAGCTGCGAAGGATTTGGGTACGTTCGATTTTAGTAGTTGTGTTGTTGAGTCGATTTTGGAGGATTTCCCACATTTCAGCTGGATCGTCGATATTCTTAATGTATGCGAGTAGATAGTCGGAGCACCCCATGTAGATTTGCGCTTGAGCCTTGCCAGCTCGTTTTTGCCAATCGCGTTGTTGAGATCGAATGACTGAGCCAGAGCCAACTGGGAGGAGCTCTTCGCCGGTGACAATTTCGTATGCGTTCATGGCGATGAGTACACGGTGCATCTTTTCGCTCCAAATGGGGTAGTTCGATTCGGTTAGCTTTGGAATGCTTCCGAAGTCAGTCTTGAAGGTTTCGGCGGACATGGTGAAGGTGGAAGATTTTTGGAGGTGAGAGTATGTGATGGTGTTGAGTACGAATTAGGTTGTTTGTTGTGATGTTTTAGTGTCGTTGCTGGGGTGACAGAGTTTCAGTGGTACAAATCAAGTTGGATGACGTGATTACAGTGTGTGGAGTAACCAAAAGAGGTAAAGAGTGTTTCAGACGAATAGGTTTTTTAGATGATTGCGACCGCCGGGCTCATAACCTGTTACTTTCAGAGATCAATAGAATTTTGATTGTAATGATATCTATGTCGAAATCTGTGGTCTATATACAGCCTGCCATACAGTCTAGAACTCTCATGATTATGCACCCTTGCATATCCTCGTATCTTCATACACGTCTCAGGTTGTCATACAAGTCATGATCATACAAGATCTCATACACGATGTATATATGCAACAGCCTGTAGGCCTAGCGGGCCGAGTGCTCATTTGTGATTCACATCCACGGGTGGCATCTACAGATTGAAAAAGTCATAGAGCCATGCTATGATTACTGGCTATGCTATACATTGGAGGACCAGATATACACTAAAGAAGAATACTTTGCCCTGATGGATTGTCCGGTAAAGCCCTGGTTCTTAAGAAATAAGCTGTGGGGTAGTGGGGTCCATAAAATGCCCAGAAGAAAACAAAGCAAGTACACCTCTCAACCCTGACCTCCTAGCCTTATGTCAAACCACATCAGGCTGTTGTTTCAATGCCCAAAGCGTCTCCTCCAACTTCTTGACCTCACTTGACTCCATAATGCCTGCTTTCTCCCAAGATTTCATACATTCAACGCACAAATTATGTCTTCTCCCAAGCGATTAGAAAGCCCATACGGCCCGCGGGCTTTGGCAAAGCCCGAGGGCTTTTAATTTAAAAGCCCGGCCTTCGTGGGCTTTGAGATTACCGGCCCGGCCCGGCCGCCCCAAAGCCCGCCTGAAAGCCCGAGGGCCGGCCCGGCCCGTTTAGAACACTGGCCCTGGCCCCGCTCTATGTGCTCCGTTCGTCGGATGGTCGCCTGCGAGTCGCTAAAGACCGCTACCTTCATCACTCCATTCGCCTGCAGTCTCTCTCGCTTCTTGACCGACTCACTGAGCGCAACTCTAATTGCCCACAGTTCTGCGTCGTAGACTTCCATTCGTCCGGTTCCTAGGTGGCTGCGGAAGGACCTCCAGCCGTCTCTGTGGATACACAGGTGGTTGAGGGAGGAGCCTCCACTGGATACCCCCGCAACGAATGCCCTTCACTAGTAATTGCATTCATGAATCATCCTCAAGGGACACACTCTAGCGGAACAGGGGGCTGGGCCTGGGCAGTAACATGTTAGATGAGTGAGATACGTACTACCAGTGATCTCAATAGCCCAGCCGAGCTAGTAGCCGACCAGCCGCGCACAGTTCAGCCCGGAGACAGCTCTATGGCAATTTCAAAACCAAAGAGCCGCTTGGAATTAGTTCAGGCCGGTAGGTTGTAGCTCAGGGGATGAAGTCATCCTGACAAAAATATAGTTGACTAGTGGGCTTTCAACTCACTAGTCGTACAATAATACGTCATTTTACGCAAAAGCAGCTGAGTGAAGGAGAGGAAATATGTAACATTTTGGTTTTTATTGGGCATTTGTTACCATGAGGTCTATTGTTGATGGAATCTCAGTTTATGCCAGAGAGCTACAGGGTTTTTGCGGATTTCTAGCAAGCCAAGTACTAAAGTTCTGCAGGAGCAGCTCAAGCAGCGTCAGGGCAGCCCGTTTTAGTTCAATTCGGCCAGGTGGCGAAACTGCTTAGCTAGTGTAGTTTTGAAGCTGTCACGGGCTGAACTGGGCAATTGAGATCACTGCGTACTACAATGCTGCCACAGAACTCCAAGTTTCCATACATTGGCATTGCTGCCACCCAACCGCCTGACCACCGGACTGATGGTGTTCGAGCACATCATACCATTTTGCCTGGTAACGATCGCAGCAAATTGATTCAAACAAAAATGTTAATTGTCTACCCTCACCATCTGTATCTATACAATCTGGGGTTTTGGTGAGAGATCATAGCAGATATATTTGGTCACTCCAGAGTGTGGGTGTGGGAAAGAAGCTGCAGTCATATTGAATTTTTCTAAGTATTTTGTTAGGCCATTCATAGATCCTCTCTTTGGCCTGGACATTCGCAAACGGCCTTAGTCCAGCCACAAATGGTCTGAATCCCTCAATGGCCCGGTACAGGCGTAGCAATGATTCCAGTAGTCCGGGGGTGGACCAGTCCGGACTGGTCCGATCCCAGACCGAGCCCTACCTCGGACCGGACCAGTACTGCAAAAAATCGGGTTGCAGTCCAGTTCAGACCGGTTTAAACCAGTCCAATCCCGGTCTAGACCAGACCGAGCTTTACCCCAGACCGGGATCGTCCGGACTGGTGGAATCATTGAGGCGTAGATCTGTTCAATCCCTTGTTTGGGTTTTCAATCCACCCTTCGGGCTTCATAGTCTTTTAACAACTCCGGATGCTCCATGCTAGTTCAACCTTGAAGATGTTTGCTATCATAGCTAATTGTAGCAAGTCTATTGACCTGTCGGTAGGAAACAAATCCTGTCTGGATTATAGTGTCACCATTCCCGCTATTATGTACGACCATAACTTGTGACTCCTAATCGCGATGCCTGTGGGCGGTAATTTCGCACAAACAAAACTTCTCTGGAACTGCCCAAGAGGATAGCTGTAGTAAGGCCTAATACCAAATTCTGGTCTTAACCCCGCTCTACGAGGTAATGGTTCGAAAACAAAAGCCCATTGTGTTGCAATATAGGGAGAACCGTGTGTCTAGACTTAAGGTAACTAGAGTACAGAGTGTAGAGAAATAGCGAAGGAAAGGACTCGAGATATATACACGAGAGTGTGGTGCCTTGTGCCGTATCATCAGCCAGCTTACAGTCAGCTCGTATCAGGTCTATATATGTAAACACATTGTGTTGCGATATGGAAGGAGGGAACCGTGTGTATAGAGTAAGGTACAGAGTGAAGAATAAAGAGAGAGAGAAAAACTCGAGATACATACAAGTGAGCTATGTGCCTTATGCCTTGCCATCAGCCTCGCTTATAGTCAGCTCGTGTCAGGTCTATTTATGCAACACATTGTGTTACAATATCATATTGGGCCGACGTCATCTAGTCATGACGGTGCGGCCATGCGGCCACTTCTGATGGTGGAGCTTATGGCATTGTGAAGGCGTAGGGCATCATGACGTCCATGCCTCGGCCTGATATCATGAGACCGTACGTATGATGGTATATAAGAGAAGTCATTCACCACGTATATAGACAATATATAACTCTAGAACTCCTAAGTTTAACACATTGTACAAACTTATAAACGAGTGATGAGTCATGAATTGATATTCAGCACTCCATTCCGAAGACTAAAAACATAACAATACACAAAAAACCACAATACTATCAGTGAACGGAAACCCGGGGGTGTCTTAGACTATTCGAATGTGGCGACAAAACGACAACGAGTGAGTGACCATGAACGTAGATCATCGATTCTGTATGAGCCGTTCTGAAGGGTAAAACTAATGTGCAACACGGGAGATAGCTGTTTGCATGGATTCTGGACGGGTTTTGTGGGTGTCTGAGATTATTGGAATTCGGGGGGTGAGGTACGAGCCGAGTGAGGAACTATGGTTGAGCGTGTCAACGCCTTGGAAACCGTTCCGAAGGCGAAGCACCCATTGCAATGAAATGAAAATTCATGGGCCTGACTGTATATGCACGCTCGGGGGTGCCTGGGCTGTGTTGACTATGGAATGACGTGGGGCCCCATCAGTGGCGTCGCCAGTCACAGTTGACACAGTTAATGCGCTGTGAGAGCAAAAGGGTTGCCGGTCGACGGAATTACAATTGGAAGACAGCAATATACTCCCGCAGTTAACAAAGAATCAAAATGGCACTTTCGCACCCTACAGGGTATAATGGGGTTAGTTGGCGGCCCACAGATATCTTGCCACAGAGACGTATAGCATCATGATGCATGCTAACGCAAACTAATGCACGGGGTCGCTCTAATCGGACTTTGTTTTGACATCACCATGGCTCTCAGACAATCATGCTGAAGGGTGATAACTTGGAGTTATCTCGGCGGGGTGATCCCAATGCGTTACATTGAGGGGCCCCATGTAGTCTTCTCGCTCAGCTAGTAATGCTGTCGTCCGCCTATCAAGTAACTCTGATGGTGTACTATGCCAAGCTTTATTCCCCTGCTATGTTGGGTTTGGTAGTTCTGGTTGGATGTATGACACACGGCTGAGATTTCGGCCCCGGCAATGGCCTCATGATGCATCGCCAATATTCACGGACCTGACTATCAGTTCCAGAGGCTTCTAGTATGCATTTACCCAAAGTGTTCGGACTTATGGCTCTGCTGGTTAGCCTGTTTGGCATACTGTACTGGCAATTGCGGATGAAACGTCAGCTGTCAGGCATGGTGTTTGTATCTCATTATCAAATACAATGGTCAGCGTCAGAATGGTTTTGTTTCTACAGCGAGGTCTGTCAGATGGGCCTGTATCTAGAAAATACAGGTCAGATTTTCGCAGTGACTTAAATAAAGCGCTTCTCCAGGCCTTAAAAAGTGATATTTCCAGCCTCTAGTTATCCCATTGGTTCCGTTTTTACCCCTCCTGTAGGGGCATCTCTGTGTCTGCGAGTTGTTTTAGGTTTGATGCTCCGGAGCTCCCTTCAAGAGCCTTTCCCTTCTCAGCGCCACCATTGGCAGTTGTCACTTAGGTACTTACTTCTACATCTGTCAGATGGCATGGTATCTTAACAATTATCAGTCAGGTAAAGAGTGTATCTTAAAAACTACCGGTCAGCAAAACAAAGTGTTTCATCCGCAATTGCCGGTACAGTATCTGTCCAATTGAGAAGGTGTCAAATTGCCTGTCCAGTGTCTGCAGTCTGTTGAAACGATATTCAGGGTAGGAGAAGATCTAATCTGTCTGTCTGTCTATTCTCTCTAACTACGGGAGAAACCTATGCTTTTTATACCCAAAGAAAACCGAGGTTCTGCGGAAAAACCTTCGTGGAAGTACATTACACATTGACCAGCGTGTTGCTAAATAGATCTGACCGATAATGAAGATGACCAGCTGATGGTATGGCATCCGGTAGGGCATAAGGCACACAACTCTCTTGTATATACCTCGAGTCTTTTCCTTCTCTTTCTCTCTACACTTAGTATCTTAATCTACACACACGGTTCTCCCCTCAATATTTCAACACAGCGGCTATGGAAGTGGTAAGTGACTAATTATGTATGAGTCTACTCGGTGACTCAGATGATTAGCAACCACTCTCCAGTCAATTCTAGCAGCTTAGATGGCCTTCTAAAATCTCGTAGGCCTTTCGGGCAGAACCATGAGTCAACACAGGACTCGGCAATCGGAGTCTGGGAACCTGCACTTCGCTCAGTAAAGGCATAGTCCGATGGGCATTATCACACAGGTTCAAGTACCCGGCATCAGCTACCTACTCCTGGCCCGCTTGACACCTGCTAAGGGGAAACCCCTAACACCCCATGCACCGAATCTACGTGAGGCTGCCTAATTGTTTCTATTTGGTTGAAGCACTTACAATGGCCTAGGGGCCTGTATAAGGACGTACGAACCTGGCTCAAGCCTCGCAACAGTAAAAACTGGTACGGGATCGAGTGCAAAACTGTACTGCACCGTGTAATACCAACTGTTGGAATCCCAAGCGGTGGGGAAGGCCACGGGCTGGAAAGCGGGCAGATGCCAACATGTGTAAGTCTCTGAGCTGTTTTCCATGGAGAAGTGCGATCAAGCGGGGATGGACTTCCTGGCAGCTACTGACGTCGGGAAGTTCCCGCCCAAGCGAGTGGAGGAGTGAGGTTCTTCGGGGGCCTTTGGGCCTGTTGGTTCCGTGGTCTTAGATAGTGTTAGCAACGGTTCCAAATTCCGGGTTCGGTTCCGGTTCCGGTTCCAACCCGGAACCAGACCGTTGCAACGGGTTTTACCGCATCAAAAACCCGGACCGTAGTGATTAGGCCACCAAAAACCCGCCATTTCAACCTCACAACTTCGGCTCCAATTAAATATATGAGTTCTGATCGTATCGCACATGATCTATATGTAGATTACGCATTTTTTGAATCTCTTTCACCTCCCGCTTTCAGATTTGCGATCCGACCAATATTCGTTAAGTCGCTATCGAAAACCCGCGAATTTCGCATGATTTTAAGCGTAATTTCACAGCGACTCAACAAATATTGATCGGATTGCAAATCTGAAAGCGGGAGATGAAAGAGCTCCTAAAATTGAATAATTTACGTACAGGTTATATCGTGATACAATCAGAACTCAGATACTGAATTGGAGTCAAAGATGGAGGACCCCAATATTTGGACCCGGCGGTTTCTGGTGCGGTTCCGGGTTTGGAACCGGAAATTACCTCCGGTTCGGGTTTAGTACGGTTCTAACCCGGATCGCGGCCGGGTAACCCGGAACCGTTGCTACACTAGTGGTCTCTCTCGGTTCGTTTCTTTTGTTCTTATCAATCTTTTTGCTTTCTTTTGTCAGAGGGGACGACGGGTAGCTGGAGCGGAGCTTCGCCATCTAGCCGGTCTGCCCGGAGGCGGAGGGGATTAGGGTTCTGTCATACTCTGAATAGAGTGAGTAGAGTATGATTAAAACAAACAAACAAACAAACAAACTGCTTTCACTCCTAAGATTCGTGATCTATACAGAGGTTGCATGGCTCGGCCCGCGCAGCTCAGACCAATCCGATCCACTGCGTCTTCACTGGCGTCGCATATTGTTTGATCCATCAAACACCCACACCCTACCACCACGCCCATCACCCTCCAGCTGCGCACAAACTCGCAACCGAGTATCCTTCCCTTGATTTGAGTCATTTGCTACTACTCGAGGGCAGGCGGTGTTGAGAGCCGCAGTGTGCAGGAACGACGCGTATTCCTGGCCACGTTAGAACTATACTACTCTATCGTTCTTTAAGGGCAAAAGATTCTAAGTGGTGATGACCCTCAGGCCTCAGCACTTATGTGTGGTCTTGTGCTTACTGAATGACAGCAGATCTTGCGCTTACTCGGAACGACGCGACGGCTCTAGTACTCAAAACGGGACGCTACATCTGGGCGAAGGCCGTACTGCTCTTTGGGAGTGGACAGTATTGTGTTGGCGATGGCGTTTTCGGGACAGTATTCTGCGATTTGAACCACAACACATTCACTCGCGACTGCGTCCTTTCCTAAACAATTCGTTCGATGCAATGAATCTTCGAAACCACTCCAAAACAACAGGTGGTCCTCAAGCACAATTTGATCTGCCAAGCTCTTCCACCCTACACAATCTGTAGTCCCACTCTCATTGCTCGAGGAAATGAGCGGAACATGCTTCATTAGACCACGTGGACACACCAAGGTTTTGTAAAGTGAATTGGCGTTGACCGACAAGGTTGAACACCTTTCACTGCTAACATTCTGATCTACACCAGTGTTGTATGGCTCGGCCCGTGCGGCTCGGACTGATCTGATCTACTGCTGGGTGATGTTGATACCTATTAGTGCCATGTTGATTAAGACGGCACTTCTGCAGATGTATTGATGACAAGACTGTTGAAAGTGTTGAGAGAAAAATCAGAGAGAAAGAACCAAAGTGCTGAATTGTCTGCCAATACAAAGAAGGGAGAGAGAACTCTATAAAAATGAGAATGGGCCAACCCGGACCTGGGGCAGGCCCAGAGTCATGTGTTGACTCATGGTTACTCACTCGCCGCTTCGCACTTCAAACTCCAACATCACCATCTCCGCGGAGGCTCAGGATTTTCAGCCGAGCATCCGGATGTCATGCTCAAGTCGGGGTGGATGGCCGGTGCTCTCGGCTCGATGGCCACACCTCCGAATGACGTCGAGTGCCTCCGGGCTAAACCCCGAGCAGTGACATCAGTCAACTACCGTCAACAGATTTCACCCCACTTGGGGCAATGCTATTTTTGTGAGACCGATGCGATTACACGAGTTGCAGAGGAGCTTGTAGAGTACATACGATCTCCGAGCCCCTAGCTGAAAATCAAAACCCAAGCACTATCATTTCTTTTCTAACTTCTTCCTGGCATTAAGATTTGCCCATGGGTCCGTGTCTCGTCGAGCACGTGGGCTGTAGTCCTCCTTTTACCCTGATGGGATCAAGGAACGAATACTCGCTTTCTTTCAATTCAGCGATACCCTGTCGTCTGCCCCACCATAACGGTTTAGGCTTGCATAGCAACGGAACGGGCCGAGCCGCATTTGCTCCCGGCACTGGCTGTGATCCCTGAACAGGACGCTACATTCCATGGGATCCGCCATCGGGGTGGCAACGGCTAGTGACTTTCTACCGCTTGAAAATTCAAGATTCCACAACACAACCATAGAATACTCTGTGCAAACTGTCCGAAATTACAGAATTGATACATAATTATAGTCATAACTGCAATCTGGACCATCGACGATTGGCAGGAGGTTGGAGCCAGGCAAGAGAAAAAATAGCACTTATGGTGTGTGATTAATCATTAGGCTCGTAGCAGCACAAGCTTCGGGCTGTATGGGGGGGTATAGGGGACCTTGCCAGCGATCAGTAAGTTGGTGGATCGAATAGGGTGTGTCCTCTTTTGGTTTATCGCGAGCAACCGAGTCGAGTTGATTAATGGGACCTACGGCTACACGAGACGAGAACACGGTAGCAAAACGGGACTACAAAGCAATCTGGCCAAACTCTTGCCTCGATTCCGAGGTTCATACCGTCCGCATTCCCAAATTGCTTCCGTCGCGTAGTTGTCGTCGTTGTCATTCCCAACAGCATGCGGTGTGTCGATTCCAGTGAAGTCTCGAACTCGTGACGAGCACATTCCGAAACCTCGTCGTGTTGATGCGTTATTCAGATACCGTGTTCTCATCCTGCTGTAGTCCTCTCAATCTGCTCAATTGCCCTCGAGTTGCCACTGCGAAGTTACCGGAGACTTCGACAGGGGACCCAACCGTCCAGTCCGACTACTGTCTTTCGGGGCCCCAGAGAATCGCCCAGTCCCGGGCAGCTGTGCAGATGCCTGGTCCGTCCCGGGCGACATTTTCAAGGACCAGGGCCACATATAGATGACCACAGTCCGGCACTCAGCGTGGTCAACCGTCCCGTCCGTCCGACATCACCCAGGATTAGGACGAGACGGCAACTCTCCATCCGTCCCCAGGACGCTGCCGACATTTGAATCACGGATGGGGACGGAGCAGTGCCGTCCCCGGCGGTCCCCGGCGGATATCTACCGACATCCATGGACCTTGTTCAATGTACGCCATAAAAATAATATAAATTTGCTACAACTACTCTACTGACCTCGAAGCAAGATCCTTCAACGTCTGCTCCATTCGAACTATATCTGATTCTGAAGCTCCAAAGACCGGCTGAGCATCGACAGCCCGTATCTCCAGCCCCGTACCATCAGCGCATATGTCAGCCGGTACCTCCAGCCCCATATCCATAAGCCTGTATGTCGGCCCGTATCCATAAGCTTTACAAAGTTCTAAATATGTGAAGTCAGTGTTCGAAACGGGCCCGGCCGGGCTTATAGTTTGAAAGCCTCCGGGCCGGGCTGCATATGTGAAACATGAAAATCAGGGGCGAAACACCCCATTGGATGCTGTTACCTCCCACTATTGTCACTAGTCTGAGGAGGACCAACGAAAAAATAACAGCTATTATTAGTATTCAGTAAGTGAATTCGTACCATCATGGATTCTCAACCGGCCCGAAAGCCTGCAGGCCGGCCCGGCTTTTTCACCAAAAAAGCCCGCGCTAAGGCGGGCCGGCCAGGCTTTGTTGAAAGCCCAGCGGCCGGGCCTCAACCTATCAAAGCCGGCCCGGCCCGGCCGGTTTCGAACACTGTGTGAAGTTCTCGGGTTTCATCTAAATATAACTGTAACCGCCCAATGGCGCCCGGGGACGGTGGATGTCTCACAGGGACGGTGATTCTATCGTCCCCGGCCGTCGTCGATTGACATGCCGTTATTTATAAGCTCAGGCGGGACGGACGGATTTGCGCCGTCCCGTCGGTTCTGGCAAGAACTCGGACGGCACTACCGTCCCCGGCCGTCGGACAGAACGGTTGACCACACTGCCGGCACTACGCTAGCGCCGAAACAAAATGTATGGGTGGGCTGGAAAATTCGCGCCCGAATACAGATTAGCTGGTCTACAAAGAAGAAAAATGAAGTGATTGGTGCTAGTGGGCTCGCTCATCCCTCCAACTACCATCTCCATTGATCGCCATATACAGAATCGCTTGAGCAAACAAGAACGCACACGAAAGTAAGGCAAAACGAAACCGAAAACGAAGTGAAAACAAGGTTGCCGTTTTCGGGGGCGTGGAGGCCGCCGCTGCGGCGGCCACTCTCCCGTTCCGGGCCGAAAGCCTTTTACTGGGTGTAGAGTCGGTACAAATAGAACCAAGACAGTGGTGCGGGCGGGCGGGTTGATGTTGAAGCCGCTGTTTGCCTGCCCACTGCCGCTCTGCTCCCTCCCTATATACTCCTTTTCTTCGCTCTAGACTTCCTCTGCTCGGGTGCGGGCTCCTTAGCCGAACTCAAACTCAAACTCTAACTTTTAACTCAAACTCAAGGTTGGCCCACTAGCCCTTTGTCCGTCCCGACCTTCTTCTCCTCGCCTTCGCTAGCCGTCTATCGGTTTTCGGGCTTTCTTTTGGTCGTTTCCGTCGGCTCCCGCCCCCCCATCGCGTCCACTAGCCCTCAGTCAAGCTGAATCATATTTTGGGAAGCCAGCAGGAATAAATTCTGTTGAATATGGTTCGATATAACGAAGGAGTACATTTTAGAGGCCTTGGAATCACGTTTTTGTTTGATTACTCTCCGCTCCCATGGACTGTGGGCCATGCAGTCTTGCAGCCTTGCCATTGATTGCCCTGGTCCGTCTAGTCCTGGAATCTTACGCCCTAAAAATCGCCGTCCCGTCCCGGGCATGGTCTTGGACGGACGGGACGGACATTGGGATGCCTGGACTTGGGGGCGACGCCACCTAGTTGCTCAACGAAAAGCCCAGGGGGGGCCACAAAGATACCGCTAGAGGAAGCGCTAGGTATGTTCTCCCGCACAGTGACATTCAGAGTTAACATTCATGACACTGACAACGACATCAACACTGCAACCTACACCGACACTGATAGTTCCAGTGATGTCAACAGTTCGAACCAGTCCCGGTTCGGAGGGTGAACCTGTTCAAGCGGTGCGGTTCGACAGGTGCGCCAGTTCGAACCTCGAACTGCCAGTTCAAGCCACTAGTGGACTGGTTCGAACCAGTCCCATGGCAGTTCAGCCAAGGTGTATTTAGTCATACACCCGGAAGCGGTTTTCCACTCTGGGTGGGCCACTGAAGTAGTCTTGGAGTCTGGTACATGCACTGAAATACCAGTCACAATAAATAGGTTCGTCACGAGCTTGAAGCTTACATTTAGCCTCTGGGCCACTTAGATCAGGATTATACCATGTTAAATGTCGCAAGGAATTGAACTGGTTCGAACCAGTCCTGAATCAGTCTCTCCCGTATTGTAAACCGGTTCAAGCGGTGCAGTTCACCAGCCCGAACAGGTACCGAACCGCACCGCGAACCACCGGTCCGAACTGGCTTATCATCGAACTGTTGACATCACTGGATAGTTCCGTGTCCGGCCTTCCCCTGGGAACATGACGCCATGAAAATGACGACGATGAGCATGATGAGGGGATGATGGCGAGGATAGCGAAGCTTCAACTGGTTGGAGCAATAACTTCGATGGAGAGTACCGACTACCGCGAGCGCAACACATACATTCGACGTAACGCCGGCAAATCGACATAACACAAACCGATCGGTACGTTACCAACGGAACGATGCGATGGCGGCAGCGTAGGAATGAAAACCAGGTCAGGGGCCTAAAGTCAAGGAAGGTGTGATTCTGTGGGAGCACCAGGCTGCGCGAGGGGGATCAGATGCAATTGTTAACCAGGCCACTTACGTTTCGGAGGAAGAGAAATATGGGAATAGACGGCGGCACTCAACCATGAGTCTCAACAAACCCCTCCCACAGGAACTTATGCCCGGCGGAACCCTTCGGCCGCGACGATGACCCGACCGTTGACGGCTAAAACTAAGTGTTGGAGCGGATTGAAGAATTCGTTGTCACGTGCCTTGGGTTAGGTTTGAGCGCAGAGTCGCTTGTATTTAGGTTCTGCATACATGTCATTTAGAATTAGACAGTCAAGAATGAAGGTTCGGTATAACACTAAGGAGCTACCACCTACAAGAAGGAGTGCGAGGTTAGCAGTGAGGTAACACAAGGACTCAGGCGCGGGCAGGATCACACGTGATGTGGCTTTAACGCTGCGCAATCACTGTGCCACGTCACGTGACGAGCTTAGCACTCGGCGACATGAGTATGAGTGCAGCTCAACACTGGTTATATATTGAACACTACCTATTGAGAATAGACCTAATGTTTCTACCAACGTTTCCAATCGAAGTGCCAGAGAATAGGTGGGTCTATTCCCACATAGGTATAGTGGTAGGTGCAGTGTAGGTCTGTTCCACTTCTGGTGAGTTTTAAGTGGACCTACCTTCGGTCGGCAGGTGCACTTGCCGTCACTACCGTTTCCAAGTGCAATTTGCATCTGCGGACTCTTTGCTTAAAGTTCACTTCAGTTGTTCAGATCACGTGGTTTTGTCGTAAGGTCATGTGATTGGTCATGTGATCTACTCTGTTCGAGTATGACTATATGTTCTAGTCAGTTCACGGAGGATGTCAGTCCGCGGAGTGACTAGTCAACCCGCGGAGTAACTGGGCTCCATGAACTGACCAGTCACTTCAACACTCAGAAAAATGACAAAAGTTTGGTTTAATTAAGTCTGCGAGTATTTGTCCAATCACCAAGAGATATATATATGTAACATGTAAAATACATCGCTCTTTCAATTCCCGGTCTTAGATTTACGATATCTCTAAAATTGATAGAGCAGCTTTAAAAATACACTCAAAATCGCCGAAAATCGATGTTTTTCCACAACCATTATATTAATATGAGACATATAGTGAATTAGAGACCACGAGGTGAAAGCGCAATTAATTGTGCATATTTCATGTATACATAACTTTGGGATCAGAGCAACTGTTAATTTTGTATGAGCATAATTAGCACTAGTTAGTTCACGGATCCGTGATCTGACTGGTTCGTTCACGGAAGGTGGGACTCCGTGAACTTACTAACACTTCGCGGACTGACATTCACCGTGAACTGACTAGAACACTATATATTTGTACGAGACAGACTGTGCGTCTGGATGGCCGTCCCTCTGCCTCTCCCTCTTCCTCTTCCACCTCCTCTTCCTCTTCCTCCAAGCTCTCTACTCCTCTATCTGCTCACCTATTCGTCGTGATTCATTCTCTGATTCTTTGTGTATTCCCACAGTGGTGAGTATATGATTTTCCTTCAATGCTGTACTGAAAATTTCTACCGTGATTGTGAACTTCAGGCCTTGTGTCTGAGCGGAGCGAAGTTGGGCAAGTCAAACGGGCGGAGTTTACGGAGTTGCCGAGCTGCCTTTCACTGAAAATCGCTGGCAGGTCGAAGGTTGAACATTGCATCAATGTATTTGTTCTCCAATCAAATTAGTGTTCGGCAATGCATGACGATGCTATTTCTGCTCACAAGTGCTCCATAGCAACCAACCACATTTTGGGAATTGGTTCTGTGCTACTGCCACGTCGCATGCATCTTCAGCCGCACAACTACAAGTCGACTTATAAGTCAAAGACTTTTTACCTCGCTTATTACTTGCTGAACAAACACAACCGTTGCTCGACCGATTGAACAACATCCCACGAATTTTGAGCTCAATGACTCAACGGCGCACCCGCTCAACCGCAGTCCTAGACCTCGAGTCCACTACTCCGCATACTCGCAGAAGGTTCGCCAGAATCTCCCAGGTCTATACTTCACTAAGCGCCTAATTAAGCTCAAGGCAACCTGCCATCGATGCGACACCTAGTTCTCGGAATGGAAAACGCAAGCAGCCACCGGATGCTTCACAATCAGCAGGAAACTCTAAGCGAGTCACTGCTGAGAGTGACATTCACGCGGTCGGTACCGGCGAACCTGGATCTGACAATCCTCCAAATTCAAATTTGGGACCAAAATGTTTTCGGATATCCGGCCTCCCATCAAGTTGGAGTGAAAATGACCTCTTTGATGCTCTTCGCGCCATTGACCCATCCCTCACGCGGCAGGATTATCGACCATCGCTCAACCCATCATGCTACAGCCCCACTCAAACAGCATTGCTCAACTTGGATCCTTGTACCGAGCACTTTCAGCGTCGCAACTATCTCAAAGTCTCAGAATCGGTCAGCAGGACAGCGGCTCTGCTTATGATTGACAGTCATTTCTATAATCTAACACAGTTGAACGTTCCCCAAGGCGAAGTAGTTGCGGAGTTAGTTGTCCGTGCTCTAGATGCCACTGAAGGATGCTGATGTTAGGGTTGTTGTAGTGTGATTGCGGTGACCGGCCTTGCGGGTCATGCATATGGATCCTGGAGAAACCGTGAAACTCACCAAATGTGGCTAAAGGACTTGCTACCGTACGATGTTCAAAATATCCGGATCATGTCATATGGTTACGACAGTAGTCTTGGGCACCGTAAAGCCGAAAACAGGCTACTGGATTACCAACGGCTCTTTATTCAGGATATAGAAAATTCCCGGACCTCAGTTAAGGTGGGTGCATTAGTGTCTAACGAAATTTTAGCACTGCATGTACTGACCATGTCTTATGAAGAAAACACGGCCTATCATATTCATTGGACACAGTCTCGGTGGTATCCTTATTTTGCAAGTAGGTGTATCCTGCCTTTGGGAACTATCTCAAAGACTCAAACTTACGTAGCTCCTCAGACGTTGATCGAGTGCAAACGTAACCGAGGGCATACACACATTTTAGATGCAACGCATTCGATAATTTTCTTCGGGACTCCACATCAAGGCATGCGGACTTATGACTTAGAAGAGATGGTTGATGCGGAGTCCGGCGGCCATGAGACGTCAAGGCAGAACCTGCTCAGACAACTGAGGGAAGGCTCTGAATTTCTTGAAACACAAAAGGAAGAACTCAGCTATATCTGGGGGGAGCGGAAGCCGAAAATTGTCAGCTTTTATGAGACGGTGGCAACGCCCACAGTTAAAAGAGTAGGATTTAGTCTACACTTAGCTCAGGTGAACCAGACTAACTTTCGCTAGTCGGATTCGGGCCATTCTTGGACAGATGGCAAAGAGTCTGAAATGGTCAACCGGTTTTCCGCCCAACTTTTTATACCATACGAGCAGCGAGTTCCTGTGGAGGAAAACCATATGAATATGGTCAAGTTCGCCTCAGCAGAGGATCGAACCTATCGAACTGTAGTTAGATATTTGAAGGAGTGGGTGGATAGTATTACCGAATCGGAGTCCCATGGTATATAGCGGTTCTTTTCTAAAAGCTAGCTGAACAATAAAAAGGCTAATTCGTACTGTACAGCGGCAGCAAAAACCATTCAAAATCTTCAAAGTACGTGCCTCCGTTTGACATACTCTACTTGCATATAGTAGTGGTGCATGTTCTAGTCAGTTCACGGAGGATGTCAGTCTGCGGAGTGACCGGTCAACCCGCGGAGTAACGGGGCTCCATGAACTGACCGGTCACTTCATGGAGTCTACCACAACTCCATGAACTCACCAGTCACTTCATGGAGCCATGGCTGCACTGACAAAAATGACAAAATGTTGGCCAAATTAAGTCTGTGAGTATTTGTCCAATCACAAAGTGATGTATACATGTAAGATGCAAAATACATTGCTCTTTCAATTCCTGGTCTTTGATTTACGATAACTTTAAAATTGATTGAACGGCTTTATAAACACAAAAAAACGCCCAAAATCGATGTTTTTCCACACCCATTCTATCAATATTTGAGATATGGTAAATTGGAGACCGGGAGGTGAAAGAGTGATGACTTATACATATTTCATGTACACATAGCTTTGCGATCGGAGTAATTGCTAATTTTGGTTGAGCATAATTAGCACTGGAACACTGATCTGACTGGTTGATTCACAGAAGGTGGGACTCCGTGAGCTGACCGGTTACTCCGCGGACTGACATTCTCCGTGAACTGACTAGAACATATAACACGAACATAGCTAATGATTGAACACATCTAGATTCCTTCAAGAAATGGCACAGGATGCTCCCCTACTCCCAGAACACTGATTTTGCCGGCCATGAAGACCTTATTGCACTGCTGGTAAAATATTTGGCATCACGGAAGAACGGTCATCATCGAGTAGCTCTCTCCGGATTGGGAGGGACAGGGTATGTGTTTGCGTCCCCCCGAATTTAAGTTATTCAGTCTGATCCGAGGCAGGAAAACCCAGATTGCTCTCGAGTATGCATATCAGCAGATCGACTGCGAATGCCATATATTTTGGGTCTATGGGAAAAGCCACGGAACCTTCAGCCGAGATTATCGAGATATTTCAACCCGCCTTAAACTACCTAGAATGAGTGACAAGGAGGACGAAATTCTTCTAGAAGTGAAGCATTGGTTCGAAAGCGACCAGAGTGGTAAATGGCTTCTGGTAGTTGACAATGCGGACAATGCCGCAGAGTACCATGGGAACCGGAGTGGGATATCCAGATATCTACCCCAAGGGTCTAAAGGAACTCTGATCGTCACCACAAGATCTAATACGGTTGCAAGCCGATTGGGATGCAAAGCCATTGATGTTGCTAAAATGAAGCCAAACAAAGCTGAGAAACTATTCAGGCAGCTCCATAATGGCAGCATCGAAATCACAGATATGCAGGTCATTCACGAATTACTCCGAACCCTTGGTTATCTCCCACTGGGGATAGCTGCTGCTACGGCCTACATGAAAGAGACTGGGACTCTGCCTGCCGAATATCTAGATATCTTAAATTCTACAAGAGCGAATCAGGCAAGTCTTCTGATGAAGAAGTTCTACGACATCCGCAGGGAGCCCCAAGAAGATGGAACCGAGAGCGCAGATAACCAAGAAGACATGACCGAGAGTGTTCTATCTACGTTCTACATTACTTTTCGAAGGATCGAGGAGTTGTGTCCTTTGGCAATAAACTTTCTGAGGCTGATCGCCTTTCTGGATCAGCGAGCCGTACCCGAGCTGTTTCTAACTGAGAGCGGATTGGATGGAGCCAAGCATTCACTGTTATTTAATGAAGCCCGTGGATATCTCTTTGACTTTTCGCTGATTTCCAGAAACGCCATCCCAAAAAGCTATGATATCCACCGGCTAGTGCATCTAGCTATGGAAACCTATGCATTACAACACACAAACCAGGCAATCAACTGGAAAGGAAGAGCATTGGATATCGTTTCACGATTGTTCCCACCGGGTGATTACAAAGAATTCGCTACATGTACTGCTTACCTTCCCCATGCAGTGGCGGTACTCCGGCATGCTGATGAATCGGAGACAAACTCCGTGAAGCTTTTCAAGAATCTTGGGATGTACTTTTCAGAACTGGTCAATATTGTAAGGCACTAGAATGGTACCAGCGCGCCCTCGATGGCTGTGAGAAGACCCTCGGAAGGGACCACCCGTCCACTCTCACCACCGTCCACAACATGGCCTTGGTGTTCCAGAACCAAGGGGAGAACATCAAGGCACTGGAATGGTACCAGCGCGCCCTCGATGGCAGGGAGAAGACCCTCGGAAGGGACCACCCGGACACTCTCACCACCGTCAACAACATGGCCTCGGTGTTCCAGAACCAAGGGGAGTACATCAAGGCACTGGAATGGTACCAGCGCGCCCTCGATGGCTGTGAGAAGACCCTCGGAAGGGACCACCCGGACACTCTCACCACCGTCAACAACATGGCCTTCGTGTTCCAGAACCAAGGGGAGAACATCAAGGCACTGGAATGGTACCAGCGCGCCCTCGATGGCAGGGAGAAGACTCTCGGAAGGGACCACCCGGACACTCTCACCACCGTCCACAACATGGCCTTCGTGTTCCAGAACCAAGGGGAGTACATCAAGGCACTGGAATGGTACCAGCGCGCCCTCGATGGCAAGGAGAAGACTCTCGGAAGGGACCACCCGGACACTGTCACCACCGTCAACAACATGGCCTTGGTGTTCCAGAAGCAAGGGGAGTACATCAAGGCACTGGAATGGTACCAGCGCGCCCTCGATGGCTGTGAGAAGACCCTCGGAAGGGACCACCCGGACACTCTCACCACCGTCCACAACATGGCCTTGGTGTTCCGGAAGCAAGGGGAGAACATCAAGGCACTGGAATGGTACCAGCGTGCCCTCGATGGCTGTGAGAAGACCCTCGGAAGGGACCACCCGGACACTCTCACCACCGTCAACAACATGGCCTTCGTGTTCCAGAACCAAGGGGAGAACATCAAGGCACTGGAATGGTACCAGCGCGCCCTCGATGGCAAGGAGAAGACCCTCGGAAGGGACCACCCGACACTCTCACCACCGTCAACAACATGGCCTTCGTGTTCCAGAACCAAGGGGAAACATCAAGGCACTGGAATGGTACCAGCGCGCCCTCGATGGCAAGGAGAAGACCCTCGGAAGGGACCACCCGGACACTCTCACCACCGTCAACAACATGGCCTTCGTGTTCCAGAACCAAGGGGAGAACATCAAGGCACTGGAATGGTACCAGCGCGCCCTCGATGGCAAGGAGAAGACCCTCGGAAGGGACCACCCGGACACTCTCACCACCGTCAACAACATGGCCTCGGTGTTCCAGAACCAAGGGGAGTACATCAAGGCACTGGAATGGTACCAGCGCGCCCTCGATGGCTGTGAGAAGACCCTCGGAAGGGACCACCCGGACACTCTCACCACCGTCAACAACATGGCCTTCGTGTTCCAGAACCAAGGGGAGAACATCAAGGCACTGGAATGGTACCAGCGCGCCCTCGATGGCAAGGAGAAGACCCTCGGAAGGGACCACCCGGACACTCTCACTACTGTCAACAGCATGGCCATGGTGAAGGATTACCTTTCCACTCTTACCAGCGCCAACCAGGCATCCAAATAGTCAGTCCTGTCCGGGCATGGCTCTTCTCTCTTTATACTCGATTGCTCACATCATCCTCTGCACACATGCAAACAAACAAATTCATTTCGAACAAAGCAAGATACTTATATAAAGAAGCATGCCTACAGCCATGATAAGCATTGATTCTATAAGCAGAGGAATGTTGGTGGTTCCTTTTGCAGTGAAATGAAAGGGAGAACTATATGTATAGACTTAGATAAAGAGAAGAGAGTAGGAAACAGACTCGAGAATAAAATACATGATCCCTCGGGTATATCGAAGGGGTGCGAGTGCCACCTTTTACCACTCTTGCCACACGCCACCGGATATCTATGCAAAAATTCGGGCATGTGCCGACAATGCCTCCTGCGCTTGGAAAAATCACAATGAGAGTGTCCCAAGTTGTGGTAAACGGATCTGACGAATTTCTCCATGGGTAGCGACAATAGAATCAATGAACCCTTGTGGGAATGATAGTCTGGTTTTCGTACTCGAAGTAGTCGGTCTGATTAAGTATTCACTTCCGTTTGAAAAATGGTACTAGGATGTTGGGGTCCTTGCATCGTGTGGCGCCGTCTCCTGCCCCATTAGACTCAGCTCTTCATCACAATGATTCCACCAGTCCAGCAATGGACCAGTCCGGACTGGGTCCGTCCAAGTCCAGTCCAATCCAGTCCGGGTAATTTTTGGACCGGGATCGGACCAATCCCCAATGTTTCTGGACCTAGACTGAACTGGCCTGGACTGTTTTGGACCAGTCCACTCGGGCCAAATCGGCCCGAATACGCTGAGAGTTTCTGATATACTGAGACAACAAGTAGACTCATATACATAGACTCATACATGTAGACTCATAAATGATTGCTCACTCTTCATTCACAAGTCGCCAAACACATCTCACACCCAGTGTTCCCAATGGGCCAGGCGGGCCAGTTTCAGGTCAGAACTGGCCTGGCCCGCGCGTGACAGGCCAGGCCGATGAACGGCCTATGTCTACAGGCTTCACGCTGGTGGAAACCATGGGTGACTGGGCCAACCATAGTTCTCATGGCCTACAGTTTAACTGTGGGTGCCTGTAGGTAACTATAGTTTCGAGATATATAGCACAAGAGTTATGTGGCCTTGCCACTCTTTCTAACCACCACATATGCATAGATGATGGAAGCCAATGGTGTGAGTCATATATTGTGAAGAACTGAGTGGCAACATCTAGAGACTACTAGAATGTACTCCGAACCACTACAGATTGCCAACCGCAATGGTGGCGTACACTATTATCAAAAAGCCTATAGTTGGCCCAGTCACCCACAGTTATTGCCAGGCTTCGAAAGCGTAGGCCTGGCCTGCACAGTTATTAATTTCGGGGGCCCTGACTGGCCTGGCCGGTGGGCCGCAGTCCTGGCTGCGGGCCGGCCTGGCCTATTGGGAACACTGCTCACACCTCACCACTCGCCACTCGCCACTCACCACTCATCACTCTGATCTACTGTGTCACTGAATAGATTAATGAACGATTGCTCACTTGCCATCTGCCACTTGTCATCCACCACTAATCCCTTACTACTCGCCACTCGCCACTCACCACTCACTACTGACTACTCTGATATACTGAGTCACCGAATAGACTCATAGACGATTGCTCACTTGCAATCCACTAGTCACCACTCTCTACTACTCACCCCTTGCCATTCCGAATTTCACTACCTCATCTCCGCAGGACCCTCAGATTCAAACTGTATATATAGCACGAAGGTATGTATTTGGAAAACATGTAACTATTCTGCAATTTTTGCGGTATCATGCCAGTATGCACATCTATTAGTTTCATTTGGTATGGTTAGGTTTCTCGTGGTGGTGCTTACTAACAGCAGCGGGGAGTTATGAAGTGACGTTGTGTCTAGGTTAGGATTTCAGGGATTACTATCTCACTTCTTTAGTTTTTCGATCTACTTTGAATTGATAAGTACTATCCTGTTTGGACCGGTCCAGACCAAGCCCGTCCAGTCCAAGACTGCCAGTCCGGGGCCCGGTCCAGTCCGACCTTCTGGTTAGACCGGACCGGACTGAGCCCTACCCCAGACCGGGTCTGTCCGGACTGGTGGAATCATTGCTTCATCAATAGCAACTCCTTTGACCCATTCGAGCAATACGTTGGGCAGAAAATTGTAGACACCAAGAAGAGAGTGGACTGGCTAGGAGTCTTACCTAGAACCTTTCTATACTAGACGGATGCTCTACCAACTGTGCTACCGGCCCTTTATGAGTGTGAATTGACATGTTCCAACAAAAATCTCCGGATTCGACACCACAACCATTGCGCCGGAGCCCAATGCGTAATTTCTAAATGAAACTCTCCACAAGCGGTTTAACAAACTAAGCAAGGACAGTGTAATGCACAAGGTGGTTGCGAGGGTCTGGAAGCCTTGACAATAACCATCAATCTTCCTGAGGAAAGAAAAGTATTCGGCTATGAAACCCATCCCCAGCAGGCGTTTCGCACAGAGGTTCCCTAGAGCCGGAAGAGTGATTGAAGTAGAATGTCTCGAATGTGAAATAGCGGAATCACGAACAATTAATCGATTTTGCGTTGATATGAGGTCTTGCTTCCGAGATGGCATCGCTGCTAACTAGTCAAAAAAACGTTGCCATCTTGATTCTTACGGTCGGCAATGCCATTAGCCCAATCAGAGTCCGTATATCCAATGAGACGGTCGTTGTTGCCGTGGCCGTAGTGCAGACGGTAATTGGACGTAGACTTGAGATGCCGGAAGAATCTCTTTCCAGCGGTCATGTGACTGATGAAGGGTTAGGAAGTGTACTGACAAATGGCCGCGACTGCAAATGATATGTCGGGCCGAGTAACAAGTGCTGCGTACATCAACGAACCGACGATCGCTTGGTAATCGGATGTGCTCCGGATCCCAGAAGCTTTGTGCTCCGCATACGCTAAAACGATTCAAGCCATAGACAATGGGATAAGATCAATGTTGATGGTGCGGGAAAGCGGTGTAGACACTGGAACATCTCTTCCGCCACTGTGGACTGTGGAAAGCCGAACAACAGAACAGGAAGGCGGTGGTGGGTGACAGAATGGAAAGCGGGACGGAGTCGGAATGTTCAGAGCTGTTTTCCTTACAGAAGTGCGATCAACTTTTGGGAGGCCACGGAGGCGGGGAAGTTCTCCCGATGCCTAACTGAGGTTTTCCTTCGCATTGCCTTTTTTTTGTACGGCGCTCTAGTGAGGCTGTCTCTCTTCCTTCTTTGTCGCCTTTGTTTTTCATCTTTGTTGTTTCGCTCGCGGCTTCATCTTTTGCTTTTGTCGATCCGTTTTCGTGTTTAGATCGTGCTTTTAATGGTACGTATAGAGTAATTCAGGAATTGTCACTGGCGCCTCACCGCTCATATGATCTCTGGCGGCTATACCTTTCGCATACAACGTCAACAGCACATTTATCAAGAAATGAATACTCACTTTCTTTCATCCAGAACTTCTTAAGTACCACGCCTTCTGACCCACCTTCCTAATTCAGACTCAGATAAAACGAATGCATGGAAACAGAACGGGCTGGGCTACATTCTTTTGCATCGCAGATCACATGCATGATGAATAAAACCGGATAGATAGGATTGCACAAAGAATCGATCCGAACCGCTGCTGGGTGATGTTGTTCAGCATTAGTCTCATGTTCATTAAGACAACGACTCCCAAAACCAAAATCCCGGGTGGGCGTGGAGAATCGGCCCCACGCTGCAGAGATGGATTCCGATGACAGCTTGGGCCTCGCAAAAAAAAAGAGGTGTTGGCTTGTTGACTGCTGGTGACGTTCATAACCCCTACTGGAAGCCGTGTGAAACACGTGGTGGGCAGAAAGGTTTTACTCAGTCTGCCAAACTATCCCAAGCTCACCCGGCTATCACATTTAGACAGCCTATATTGATTTCTCCAGGCAAAACAACAATTTGACTAACTTCGACTTAAGATAACCCAACTTGCATTCAATCCCGCCCAGTCCCGAAACCGAGACGAGCTTCGATGCGGCCCAGTCATATACGTCATGCACATCATCTATAGGTGCGAGGGCTTAGTAGAAATTATCCTGCCTAATGAACTATGATGCCGGTTGTAGTGATGGTAATGTCCGGGTTTACTTGTGCACAGTAGGTTGAAAAACCTGGTGGCGGTTGTTGCAATTAACGAGGTCTTTGACAGCACTTAAAACCTTGAAGTCTATCTGGTAAAACGTTGTGAGGCACGAACCCTGTAACCCCTTCAACCATGCAATTTCTATGGACAACATCCGGAACCGCAAATGCCGAACCGGTTGAACTGCAATGTTTATTAATTAAGACTGCCTCCTTCGAGTGACAATATGCTCTAGTCAGTTCACGGAGAATGTCAGTTCGCGGAGTAACCCGTCGATTCATGGAGTCCCACCTTCCATGATTGAACTAGTCAGATCACGGATCCGTGAACTGACCAATGCTAATTATGCTCAACCAAAATTAACAGTTACTCCAATTACAAAGTTATATATACATCATATATGCACAATTCATTGCTCTTTCACCTCCTGGTCTCCAATTCACCATATCTCTAATATCGATAGAATGGTTGTGGAAAAACTTTGATTTTCGGCGTTTTTTGGGTATGTTTATAAAACGGCTCTATCAAATTTAAGGATATTGTAAATCAAAGACTGGAAATTGGAAGAGCAATGTATCTTGCATGTTACATATATACATCTCTTGGTGATTGGACAAATACTCGCAGACTTAATTAGACTGAGCTTTTGACATTTTTGTCAGTGCCACCATGGCTCCATGAAGTGACTGGTCAGTTCACAGTGTTGTGGTAGACTCCATGAAGTGACAAGTCAGTTCATGAAGCCCAGTTACTCCGCGGGTTGACCAGCCACTTTTTTGTTTTGTTTTAATCATACTATATTCACTCTATTTAGAGTATGACAGACCCCAATCCCCGACGCCTCCGGGCATGCCGGCTAGATGGCGAAGCTCCCCAACTACTACCCGTCGTCCCCTCTGACAGAAGAAAGCAAAAGCAAAGAGTAAAAAGATTGACAAGAACATAAGAAAAGAGAAGAACCAAAAGGAAAGACCACCGAACTAAAGACCTCCGAAGAACCTCACTCCTCCGCTCGCTTGGGCGGGAACTTCCCGACATCAGTAGCCGCCAGGAAGTCCATCACCGCTTGATCGCACTTCTCCATGGAAAATAGCTCAGAGACCTGCACGTGCCGGCATCTGCCCGCTTTATTGACCAGTCACTCCGCGGACTGACATCCTCCGTGAACTGACTAGAACATAACATATCCCCTACCAGCAGCTTTCCCAATGCTGCTATCCGCAAGAGCGACCGTATCGAAGTAGCCTTTATGAAAGGTCATGTGGTAAGATGCACCAGTCTCAATTAACCAGCAATCCAGAGCTGGAGGGGAATTGTGTGAATCATCTAGTGCCATCCCGGCAATGGCCTGGCTCCCATTGGCAGACTGAGATCCCTTTATTGTATTTCCGGTGGAAGAAGTGGAAGGAGGTCCTTATATACGAAATCCTATGGTCAAAGGACTGATTTGAATGTGTTGAAATGGTGTGCCAAGCGCTGATTGATCGGAAGACCTGTGTGAGGAGCTAGAGAATTCCTCTGAGGTATTTTTGACGCGGCTGCACGAGATATCACTCGGTCGGAGGCTTCCGTTTCTTGTTGCATATATGCGTTCATCTACTGTTTCCAACATTGTATGAGGTTCATGGTTCATGGCTTGTATGAGGTTCGTGGCTTACATACGATGTGTAAGCACGAGAGGTTCAGACTGTATGTCAAGCTGTATATAGACCATAGATATCTATGCAGATATCTATGGTCTATATACAGCTTGACATACAGTCTGAACCTCTCGTGCTTACACATCGTATGTAAGCCACGCACCTCATACAAGCCTGAACCTCATACAAGCCTGAACCTCATAGAAGCCTGAACCTCATGCAAGCCTGAATCTCATACAAGCCTGAACCTCATACAAGCCTGAACCTCATACAAGGTCGGAAACAGTAGACAAAACCCATATATGCAACACTTCCCCCTCTTGCTACACTACATAGAGCAAGAAACAAAATAAAGAACATATGTGCGGTGATTCCCATAGCAGCCTCATTAAAACCCTGACATTTGAACAGGGAAACAGTACTACTATAGCCTGAGGATGACCATCCATAAAGAAGCAAAGAAAAACCGTATACCCAAAAGAAAAGTAAAACAACCTTAAAATTGATCTCCATTACCATAAACCCATTGCCTTCGTGAACTTCGTATGCTTATCTTTTGTAGGTGCTTTTGTGAATATATCTGCCAAATTTTCGTCTGTGTGCACATAAGAGTAGTGGACTATTTGGCGCTTGTACAGATCTCGACTATTGTGATAGTGAACGTCGATGTGCTTAGTGTGAGCCTTTATGATTCCCATGGTGATGAGAGCAAGAGTTCCCTGATCGTCGCAGTTGATTGGCAGCGGTGAGTCTTTCTGAGAACCGTCAATATTCTTCTGCAATTGAAGTAACTCTTTCGCTTCTCGAGAGGCCTCCAAGCAGGCAATGAATTCGGCCTCAAGAGTTGACATGGCGATAAGGCCTTGCTTTTGAGACTGCCACGAGACTGCTGCATTGCTGGTGAGAGACACATGGCCTCCCTGGGATTTGCGGTCCTCGCTGTCATTGGCCGAGGCGGGATCCGAGTACCCTACGAGTCTATTGCTGATTCCGATGTTGATGCCGTTGCAGTTGAAATGTAGTTGAGAATCGGCTGTAGATTTGAGACACTGAAGAACTCAGTTTCCAGCAGTCATAAGGCTTGTGAATGGTCGCGAATTGTAATGGGAAGGAGCAGCGACTGCATACATGATATCTGGCCAAGTTGCAAGTGCTGCGTATATTAGTGATTCCACTGCTGCTTGATAGTGTCTGATATTCTCCAGTTCCTTCTCCCCCCGATATTTGGCCAGTCCAACTTTACATTGGGGTCCATGGATATTGATACACCGTGAGTATGCTCCATATTGAATGGTCTGAGAATTGTGGTGATATAAGCTTTCTGACTGAGACTGATTCCGGTACCATGTTCATCATGGTGGATCTGGATGCCGAAGAATTGACATTCCAGGCTGAGATTTGTGATCATATATTTCTTCGAGAGTTTCGCCTTGACCTCAATGGCATCTTTGCCAGCGGCCATCAGATATGACATGGGGATATCGTCGACATACAGAAGTATAAGAATGCCATCACTGGTTAGATCAAGGTTAGGATTGGCAACGGATTGAGTGACCTCAAAAATGAGTAGAAAGGCATTGATATCGTCATGCCATAACTGCGGAATTTGTTTAAGACCATAAAGAGCTTTCCTGAGTCTGACAATAATCTTTGGTGCGTTGAGGCCTTCTGGACATCTTTCTGGCAAAGTCATTTAGATGTCGTCATCGTCGATTTCAGGGTTTAGGAATGCGGTAACTACATCCAAGTGGTCCATATTCCACATGTATCTCCCGATGAGAGAGATGAGATACTGAAACATTGTTAGCTTCCCAACAGGGGCATAAGTCTCATCGAAATCCGTCAGCTCATATCCCATAATGACTAGTCATGCTGAATACCACGTGGACCCATCAGAGTTGTGTATAGTCCTGTTAACCCACCTAGAGCCAATCAGATTAACTTGCAGTTGCCGTGCTTCCCGGGAGTTGAGAGCGGAGAAGGTGTTATTCAGCATGATCGCTGAGCTTTCTTCTTGCATGGCTCTTTGCCTGTTATGGCGTTGAGGGCTGTTCATAGCTTCCGCGTATGTGAATGGGTCTTCTATAGATGCCTTTAAATGCTTCTGCGGAGGCTTTTCCTTGACTTCTTGTGACATGACTTGCTTTCAGCAGTGCTGGAGCTGGAGATGCTGGCGGTAGTTGACTTGACTTCTTGATTACTGCTGCCCAACGCTGGGCAGTCTGATCCCCTCAGCAGAGGCGCCGGCTGTGGGCGATGTTTTCTGCGTCTGCTGCCAAACACTGGGCCGTCTTATCCTGTTGGAGGAGGCACCATCTGTTGGCGTTCTCTGCTTCCTCGTCAGGAGCTTCATGCTTGTGAAATCTGGATCTCTTACCTAACTATGTAGGTTGACTATCTTGTTCTCGGAGAGGCTCATCTCCAGTATCTATTTCCACGATATATTACACATCTTCTGGTAGTCCAACATATCAATATCAATCTCATTGCTTCGATGCTGACATGACATGTGTGCATTTCTCTCTTTGTCGAAAATGACTTCTGATTGGGCTTTCACCTTCTGGAATTCCAGGTCCCATATCCTCAAAAATGTGGTTGAGTCATGTGCGTAGCCTACCATTATGCAGGGCTTCGACCTTGGGCCAAATTTGTGTCGGTATTGTACTTTGGGAAGAGTCTGCTGGCGTAACATCCAAATCGACGTAAGTTATGGGTAGGAGCTTCAGACGACATTTCGTTGCTGGCAGCATCGTGAGTAGGTTTGCGAAATCCATGCAGCATCTCCTATGGCGTTTCGTACGGTGCTTGGTAGCCGTCCTGGTCATCTCTGTCGGATAGACCATCATTTGGAGATCTTTGGTGAAGATAGACCACAGTATTAACTGCGTCTTCCCAGAACTGAATGGGGGCTTGGGAATCGATCATCATCTCTCGGGCTTTCTCAGTGATTGTCCAGATCATTTGTTCAGCAACACCATTTTTACGGTGAGAATATGGAGGGCATGGCTCATATGCGGTACCGCGGGCTGGGAGGACGAATCGGAAGGTCTGATTGTCATACTCTCTGGGTCCATTATCGCACCGGAATCATTCAATTTGATCGCCCTGGCCCATAGCATCAATTCCGGCCTGGAAAGACTGGTAGGCGGAGGTGCAGGTCTCAGTTTTCTTATTTGGTAGCATCCATACTGGTGTGTACCACATGTAGTGGTCGATTAAAATTATATAGTACTTATTGTCTCTGAAGGTTGGTGTAGAGAAGGGACCACATACATCTGAGTGTACAAGTACAAAAGGTTTCATCGTGCATTCGACTGGCACTCTGATGAACCTTTGTTTGTGCTTTGCTCGGATGCAGACTGTGCACATAGAATCATCGGGTGAATATCGGCCAATCACAGACTTCATGTGGGCAGTATTCATATGAACTAGTCATCGGTGCCATAGCCTTGACTCTGAGATTGTGAGAGACTTATGAGTGGACTTTGTTATGGCTGCCGTAGGTGCATTGGAAGACTCAATTGTTGGCTCGATTTTAGGTTCTAAAATTAGTACTCTTCTTTCTCTCATTCTCTTTCTTCCTTTGTCGGTTGTCATCGATAGGAGTACGGTCGCCGGGGCTATCATATATATGCCATGGATTAGTTTTCCAGCAAGGGTGCAGGATGATGGAGAAGTTATGGAGCATTGTCCATTCCGAAATATAGTTGTATGCCTGCCCAAATCCTATTAGTTGATCGATCCAGGGAAAGTCGAAAAGTAGGAGTATGGAGGGCATTGACTTGGTAGCCCTGTATGTAAACGAAGATGTAGTTCATGACGATAACTGAATTCTTCTCTTCGAGTTCAATTACTATCGAAAGTCAGAGCTTTTTGATTGTCGTGTAGCTGCTGCGGTCATTGCACATGTGGTGAGATGCTCCAGAGTCAATGACCCACTTCTGAATGCCAGCGGCGGCGGTGAGAGCATGAGCAGTGAGTCAGAGAAGGTCGCAGTCTCCGGCTGTAGCGAGAGCTGCTGTAGCGGTAGCTTTCTTGGCACTCCACCACTCATTCAAAAGTTTGTAGGATACCTAATCGACTTTGACGTGACCTGGAAGCCTGCACAGGTAGCAAATGCACTTGTCTTTTCCTTGGGTGTTATCTCCCTCCTGAGTGCGTTTCCGTTTTCTGCATGCATCTGAAATATGACTGTCAATTTGGCTATAGGTGCACTTACTCTCGTGGCTGTTTCCGCTTCCACCGTTTCCACCACATCCACCACGTCCACAGCCTCGACCACGGTAGCTGCCACATTGGGTAAGAAGCACGGCCCACATGGATGTATGTCCGAGTTCATTGGTAAGGCCAGATATAGTGTCTTCTGCTTGGAGATCATAAATGGCTTCTTCGGCTGTAGGTATGGGTCTTCAATGCTGTAAAACAATTCAATATCATCGCATATTTTGATGGTGGTGATGTGAATATTTACATGCGGAAATCACGATCGGTGATTGCATCGTCTGTATTGCCTAGTAGTGTGTGCTAGTTGGTAATCTTAGTGAAGTATGCTTCCAGCGGTTCGTTTTGCTGAGGTTGGCAAGCACAGAAATGGCAGAGAATGTCCTGTCTGCCGACGCACAATCCGGCGATGTCCAGGCTGGTTTCTTATATGTACCACATCTCATGAGGGTTTCTTATACCATTGACGATGTGCCGAACTTCAGGGGAACAGGAAAGTTTCATTAGAGATGCAGCTTGGACTTCTCTAGCCTACCAATCATCGTAATCGATATACAGGGGCTGCGGTTGAAAACTATCTCTGGTGACGATTCCCTATGCTTTCATGGCTGATAGGACAAGTTTCATGTCGTCTTTCCACTCATCGTAATCGCTGTCAGTGAGCTTAAGGATATCACTGCACTTGGTTTTATTGAAGGTGGATTTGGAAGAGGAAGTCATCGTGAGATTGGGGAGATGGTACGTGACGGTGTTGAGTTTTTGCGTGAGGGCTAGAGTTGTGAAATGTTTTTATGATCGTGAAATAAGAATAGAATTGAATGGTCACAGTAGTAGTCTTTAGATGGTAGCGGGCGCCGGGCTCATAACCTGTTGAATAATTGTTTGATTCTCTATACAATCTATGCAGATATCTATGGTCTATATAAGGCTTGACATAGAGTCTGAAACTCTCGTGCTTACGCATCGTATGTAAGCCACGAACCTCATTCAAGCCTGAACCTCATACAAGCCTGAACCTCATACAAGCCTGAATCTCATACAAGGTCGGAAACAGTAGACGAAACCCATATATGCAACTGTTTCACTCTATTTGGATAGTGTGACTGGGGTTGAGAACGAGAACCCGATGTGTGGCGGCTACCGTTACACTAGATGTGCCACACTGGATAATCAAATAGACACAAGAAGTTAAGGACTTTGTTATCCACCAGATGGATATCAAGATGGCATTTCTTGGTCAGGATCAATCAGGGTGGAGATGAGGAGTTCATATGAATGAAGCTTTCTCCACAAGTTTCGAAGGAATTCTAAGCTGCAGAGGATGGGGTCCTCTAGCTACACGTGGTCTGAAGCAATCTTATCGACTACTCATTAAGACACTCAATGAATTTAGCAAGCTGCAGCAGGCAGAAGCGGACAACTGTGTCTATGTCAATGGTACTCGGCTATCATTTCTTGTGGTGGTTGCTTGCCTCAGACAGTGTCACGAAGCGACATTGTGTTGAGTTAGGGATGCAGGGGCCGCGGGCCTCCATTTCACTTTGTTTGGAAGCACGGTCAGTGTGGTCAACCGTCCCGTCCGTCCGACATTACTGAGAACGGGACGAGACGGCGGCTTGCCGTCCGTCCTGAGCCAGGACGGAATGGCGCCGTCTTTTTTGAGGCCGGACGGGGACAGACGGATGAGACGGCCGTTGACGGTAAATTTCCATCCCAGGCCGTCCCCGGCCGTCATCGGCCGCCATCCATTGATAATTTTCGAGTCAGCATAAATAAGAGATATTCAGTTACAATTAGTATATTTCTCCACTATCTTGACTGTGAAGCAAGATCCTTATTTATATCTCTAACCGCGCGCTCAAACTGAACCTGAATGCTTACTACTGATTGAGAGTCTAGAAATGTAGATAAATCCATTTATATCTTGTACCGCACGTTCTACAGTTACAGTATATGTATCAATAGTAAGCGCCCGATGTCAGCCGGTGACGGTGGATGACGGCCGATGACGGCATTTTTGCCGTCCCCGGCCTTGGCGCCGTCCCGTCCGTCCTGCAGATATTGCAGACGGACGGGACGGTTGACAACACTGAGCACGGTACTTACACGGTTGTAAGTAGCCCCCTTTTGACATCTTTTGTGCTTAGTCATTCTTTGTACTTAGTCTCTCTTTCTTTTGCCATTCTCATACTTTTGCTCTCTTTATCTTTGACTTTTGTATGGGCGGGGTTTTCACAGAATGGGAGTGTTGGAAATCAGCTCAACCCTGTGCCCGAGTCCGCCCGATGGTGGAGCGGCCAATTTGGTCTTGTCATTATGTATATAGAGAGATCACTAAGGTAGAGAGAATGGTATCGCTTTTAGACCTGCTAACAGCGCCCGCTACCATTTCCAACAATATAATCATACTGTCAGGATTTGGGATATTATATCAGACGCAGAAATTCAGATATTCTATTATCCACAAATCACTGAAAGACTATCTCACTACAATAACGGTGGTTCTCTCGAGACTTATCACGGGATGCTAGAACTTAAATATCGTACCTGTGGGGAGAGGCAATACAAATCCAATTGGTCATCACCGTCGTACGTAAATAGAGGTTGGATAACGTTCAAGACAGAAAAAGTTCTTCGGTTTCCTCCGGAATATCGAGCAAGCTGTCTGGCAGTCCGAAATAATATCCTTGCCATGGGACATGGTTCAGGTGGTGTTACTTTTATAGAGTTCAATCCAGATAGCATCCCAGTTGGTCAGTGGTTACTGATCTGATTGAACAAATATTACTACCGGCCATAAAGCTGACGCGGAACTGATACAAAAGGTGGAAGTGTGCTGGTAATATAATTGTGTGCAATATTGGACGATTTACTAGCCAACGTCTCGAAGGAACTGCAAGCGATGATAGACTTAATTCCAATTCTCTACTTGTACACAACACTGAGCCGCCCACGTGACTTGGAACGTAAACCCTGACCTAACTACATACATCCTACATCTGATGAATTGTAGCGGCATTGTAAATAAAGTCGAGGCTGTTCACACAGCCAAGAACTAGTGGTGGTGCATCACCGTCATCGGCAGAGTTGACTTCTTTGTTGTGCTATACTTTAGTGATGGGGAAAATCAAGCAGATGCGACGGAAAGCAGCATTCTGGAGCTAGGGAGTTCAGACTGCAGACGCAGGAGCACCTCTTCTGCAGCCCGTGGAAGATGTCGGCACTTGCAGACGTCTGAGCTGCTTTGCTAGCGAACGTAGGAAAGGGAAGAAGGGCAGTTGCAGGGGAGGCGGGCACTGTCATACCGAATACAACGGCACGTGGATTCCTGATCTACACACGGATTGTACCTATCAGTCCGGAACGTTGGCCCCACTTTGCCGAGATGGATTCCGATGTCAGTCGGGCCTCGAAAATGTCTGCACCCATGCCGGAACAAGCCGTGTTTACACGAGGTAGTTAGGCAGAGAAGCATTGCAGCCCGCACCTGACTGTTGTCGGACAACCCACTGACTGTGTTCAAAATGCCCCACATATTGATGTATTATTGGTTTGAGTTTGTTGTTTTTTCTTATCCTTTGAATATGAACTGCGTTTGAGTGTTTTCTTCATCCCTCTTTACATTAGTCCATGAATTTGTAATCTACCTATACTACTTAAGTAGGTAGGCCTCTAGTTTTCTCGAGCCCAGCCGCACTGCGCTTGCGCGTACCTCGCGTCTGGTGACGACTGAGATGTATTTCGCAACTGTGTACTGGTCAAATTTTCAAGTTCTCAGTGAAGGATTTCACACCCAATTTAGCCGGTAAGCCTTATCCCTTCGCTGAGAGCTTGAAAATTTACGAGTATTGGTTGAGCACGATGCGGGATTTCAGGGTTTCGTGATCAGAGTTGGTACATATTTGGTTCAACGACCGGCACACAGATGAAATTGTACACCACCACGTGCGCCGGCACCCTACATTGTTCATTTCCAGGATTCATTCACAGTAAGTTCCATCTCAGGAATATCCGGGGTCCCTGATTTGCTTGCGATTAAGCTAATTCGAGCGCCGGTGGTTTTAAGTTTTAACTGCAATATAATATGAACCACTCACTGCATATTAATATAATGTATAGTACAACATAATATTCAAAAATTGATATAATCCTACCGATATTTCCCACGTGGGAAGGAAATATGTTGGATTTGTTAATTATATAACCGGTAAGTGGGCGGGGTAATTGTAGGTGGAACCTTATTACCTCAATGTTGCAATTGCCTTATTCACTGGTTTTGTGCCACACACGTGGACAGGCTTCCGAAAAATCGATCCCGTACTGGACTCTAGTCTATCACAACTCAGCCCCTGACGGATCAGGCCCCAGAAATAAATAGTCGCACTGGGCCGTTGGGAAAGCCTTCACGCTGACGAACGTAAGTTACTCTATTGAGATAAAAAGTTGGGGATCGTTTCAAGTCATCACTCGATTGTATCGCTGTCTAAAAATGTAAGTTTAAATTATTTTTCTTACTACGGCACTCCTTTTTATTGAACGGAACAACGGAGAATTGATACTGCGCAATCATGCGGACCCTTTCATACAATTGTAGACCTTAAAAGATCTTATGGACCTCCTCGCTGGTGCACAATCCGAGGTTCCAACGAATGGAACCGAGCCGATTATGCTCGTGTTCTAATCGTGAGCTCCGGCACAAGCTGTCATAACCGAGAAACTTGAATTTTTCGAGGAGGCTGATATCAGGGGTTGTAAGGCCGTTTTGCCGGCCGGGCAATGAGATGCTCCTCGAGTCCCACGTGGTAAGACGATTTCGAAAAATCCAATTATGCTTCTTGAGCGGATTACCAAGAATGTTTCGATCTGTTGGGGATATCGTAGAGAACGTGTACCCAGGTGTACAATATGGTGTTCCTTGGTTGAGCCCACGTATTGCAGCCGCGCGAAGATTCCATCAGAAACCGAACCAACCACACAGACGTGAGGAAATTGCTCGAGTATCTTGTCAGCGTCGTGGTAAAACTACAACAGTCCGCATATATCCCCATCCATTCATCTACCCATCATCTATATTCCATCCCGCCAGCTTTCACCCACCCACCATGTTCATCCCCCTCTCCCGCCTCCTTATGGCACTCGCCGTCCTTATTACCATCACCAACGCTGCCCCCGCAGCTGAACCCGCAGCAATCAGCTCCGCAAAATGGAAGTCCAGGAAAGCACAATCTCTTGCTGCCAGTATTGCCTTCCATCCTTCCCATTCCCATCAGTCGTAATCCAATCACTAACCCCTGCGCAGCTGAACTGACACCCGACGAAGCCGCCTGCGCTCCCGATCAACCTACCGCATTTTCATACACCTGCTACAACACACTCGGCATGGACTCCTACTTCCGCGACTGGTGGAACACGAACCAAAACCTGTGCGGGAATGAGTTCGCGCAATGTTTTCTCAAATACAACCATAATGCAGGCCTAAAATGCAATATAATAGCAACGGATTCGTGTTCGGCACCGGTCGCAAGTGCACAGTGGGATTCCATACAGCAATTTTATGGGGTGTGGAATATATTCTCTATACATCAATTCTTTACCCAGTACTACATCGCACTAGGGCTGGCCCAGGGTATTGCACTGTAAGTCACTATGATGCAAGGGGATGAAAAGGGTGTGTGCTGATGGATATGCGGGGATAGGGGAAGAGTCGGAGATATTGTCTCCACGATGTCTCCCCCCCCACAAGAGACTATGGACGGGAAGATAGCGGCGATATTGATTGCGTTTAGTTTCGGGGAGTTTGCGGTTCGGCCTTCCCCCCGTAGTTGCCCGCCCTCCTTTTGCCAATGTACTGACAATTTTGCACCTCTGTAGATGGGCAAAGAGCTGATCTCGGGCGCTGAAGCGGTGATAATGAAAATGCGGTACATCGGGATGTCGGCGCTAGCGGGGAGCGCGGCACAAATGTCAAACTACCTCTGGGGCACCTCTCACGGCCAAGTCACTCAGTCGCAGCTGGCGATCGCAGATTTGCAGAACAAACTATCCGATATGACCAACGTGTATATGCAACAGGTTGGGACGCTGCTACAACAGATACAGGATGATCCGGTCCAGTTTTTGACATTGTGTCAGAATGGGGGTTTTTCGACGGTGAGTTGCAGGATGAAAGGTAGGAGCGAGGGAGAGAAGGAGGATGCTGATGGGGGGGAATAGGGTATTGTAACGCCACTGTCAACAGAGGTTTCCGGAATCCTCAACCAACTCACCATATTCGTCCTCGGCACCATTCTAAAATCTTTAGGCGCCATAATCGTGATCAAGCACGTCCCATCCCTCTCCTTTCGTCTTCCCCCGCTAACCCTCAGGTAGCCAGAACCTAAGCCCCATTATCGTGGCAGCGTCCACCTCCCTAGTGAAATGCAGTTCCCTTGACAACTGGAATTCCTGCGGGCAGTGGTGGTACGACGCGGACACGCATTCCACGTACACTCTCGAAAACACACAATGTACGTTTCCCGCTGGGAGGTATATGTTGAGAAGCTAAGAAAGCGCAGCGTCCGGCGGTCAGGACTATGGAGTTAAGACACATGCAATCTGGAAAGCCGAGTGGACGACTCCGAGCGATTTTTATACGATGGATGACCCGTATGTGTGTAACGGTCGGGATCCATATATTGATGATAGTGGGACGATAAACTGCGGGGTACGTGTGCACTCGCCGACCACCCCTTTTTTTTCCCATCCCTCAATGACTAGACTGACTGTGTGTAAAAGAACCCGCTGTTTAAGTGCGTTGCTACCAACAAAAACGTCATCTTCAATCAAGTTCCTCCGGATCCGAATGTTACGCCGGAATTCGCGAACTGTGCGAATTCTGCGAACTGGCTGCAGCATAACTGCCTTATCGGTAGCTGTTGGATCTGTGTACCGTGCTCGTATATGGGCCCTATATTGGCGGAGACCGGCTTGGCTTATACGTTTCAAATCCAACCGGGTTGCTTCGACACGTGTCTGTAGAAGGGGTTGGGTTAGGGTAAAGATTGCTGTGTATTAGTACTGTATTTTGTACCAGAGTATCTTGCCCAAAAAGAGTAACTATTTGCGGTACTGCTACAGAACGTAATATTAATAAGCAATATAAGATCACCTTCAATATCGGTCTCCGAATGTTTTGCCTACTGACACGCCGGGAGATACCTAAGTAGCTCTAGACATGAAGGTGAATAATGGCAGAAATAATTTCGCATATAGAACTCCTGAATAGCTACGCAACTGTCAAAGCAATGACATATATTTACCAGAAAGACTTCCCACACATCCTCATCAATCAGGAAATCTGTGGACTATCGAACTCGCACCTATTACTATGTGCGCTCCCTCCTTGTGGTACTCATAGTAATCGACTGGGAGATTGCAGGGATAAGCAATCCCGTGATTTTTGTTGCCGCACCTCCACATTACTTCTGCTGCTCTCTCCCGCTGCTCTCCCGCTGCTCTTCCCACTAGTTGCGCCCTGCCTGCGATCTTGATATTGTTACTTTTTCTGCTACAGTGATATCCGTTGCACCCGCTGCATCACTCTGACTGACGAGTACAAAAGTACTGACGTTAGTATGTACTTTTGTGCCCCTGCCTAACTTACGGGATCAATCTTTCTTGACGTTCTCATCTCAAAAAGCGAGTGATATTTGTGCTGCGATAATATATCCGAGTCAGCAGGCGCGAGTTTGACAGTCCGCAGGTTGTCCGGGACCAACAACGGTCTGAGTATGACATAACCCACTTCGAACACTCCCGCGCTCACAGATCAGACCTAGCTTGATAATTTCAGGCCGCAATCCTGTAGCTCAAAGAGAAATAAGCTACGGATATGGCTTCCTCGACTTTGTGATATTGACGAAGTCACTTGATCTATCTACTGGAGAACCTACAATGAAAGCAGGAGATCCCATCAGAGACTGGCAGAGCGGCAAGATCAGAGTAATGAGTGGTGAGTGGCTAAGTAGTGTTGACTAAAGTGAGTTATCATAATATTCTAAGAGACTTATCTAGACATTTTTCTAGGCTAGAACGGAACACTCCACTCTCAGACTCACTCTATATTGCAAGAAACAAATACAACTTCCAAATGTTCCATGTTCTATACTACATGTTTCCCTAGCAATAACATTCTTTGATAATTTAAAATGCCCCCCTAAGATTCAGTACATCATGGTGTAGGGCCAGTGATACTGACTGGTCACTCATACTCAGTGATGTCAACGGTTCGAACCAGTCCCGGTTCAGACAGTGAACCGGTTCACCTGGTGCAGTTCAGAGAGTGGAACGGTCCGAACCTGAACTGCAGGTTCGGGAGCCTAATGGAACCGGTTCGAACTGGTTCATAGAATGGTTCACAAGGTCGCTTGTACTGCTAATTATATATCGATTGCCTGAAGCCTAGTCCTGTAAACATGATTTTATTTAAACTTCTTTGCATTCACATGACTCAATCCCATTAATTGACAAGCATTTGATCCATGGAACTGATGTACAGGAGTCATTAAATAGACTCATAGATATAGACTCATTCAAGATTTTTTACGTACCACTGGCCACCCAGCACTTGTTGCTTTCTTTGTTAAAGACAATGTCTATTAACCAACCTATGAATATCGTCTATAACTTCATATTCATGGAGAGTCTGAAAATTCGACGAAGATGAAGGGGTGATGAGTGAATAATTATACATGAGTCTACAAGTATGAGTCTAAAGATGACTCCATAGTATCAGCGACCTCATTCCAGATACTATTACTAATACCCACGAACCGGTTCAAACCAGTTCCGAACCAGTCTCTCTCGCATTGTGAACCGGTTCAAGCGGTGCAGTTCACCAGCCCGAACCGGTACCGAACCGCACCGCGAACCGCCGGTCCGAACTGGTTCATCATCGAACCGTTGACATCACTGCTCATACTGGCATTTAAAACTGTTTTATAAATATCCTTAGCTACATCAATACAGTGCTTGTCTGATACTTTGACAACGATTGTAAGGACAAGTATGTGCAGGCATGAATCTGTATATCTATGTAATACCTAATATGATACCCTGGAAGCGGGGACACACAAGATCACTCGCGACATATGGGATCTCCCTGTTACGGATATACTTGGACTGACGAAGCGGGCTGACGAGGCGGCCTGACGAAGTGGTCTGACAAAACTCAGCCGTATCTATAGATGGAGTGTACGCACCTGCTCTCTGGAGTATGGTATATATATGGTCTTCTGGCCTCCTACATAAGTCAATTAAGCAACTCCACTTGGCATGTCCGACTGCCTCTGCTCGCATATCAATCAAATCAATTTGGATAGTCTGTAACCATTCCCCAACAACAATTGGTGTCAAAGGTGCTCGTGTTCAATTGGGCTGATTCAGTGCACAGATTGTTGACAGAAGCTCGGCCGAAGGAGTTTCTGTGATTGCCGGAGGCGCTAACTATAGAGATCTGGTATCAGTGGTGGAGTTATTTCGACCGAGTGGCTAGTTCCGGATGTGAGCTCAACGAAGCCTAGCTCTACAGCTCTACATGAGATAGCACTCGGGTCTCTGGGTTAGGTGTGCTTTTCCTTCGTATATAAGCCAGCTCTTTTCTCTTCTCTTTGTACGGTAGACAATTCAGTACATTCGTTCTTCCTCTCTGATTTGCTCTCAACTCAGATTTGACAGTGCTTAAGTACTTCTGATACATCATCCCGGGAAATTCCATAGTAGCACTCACTGACCAGGGCATAGGTTTTTCTGATCCCTTTATGTAGTACTGCTTCATCGCAACCAAGAATATAGTCATAGGCTGATAGTTGATGGGCTACACAAAGAGCATCATCTCCAGATGGATTATTGCGGTAGAGTACTCCATTCTTAATATGGAAGTCATTTCATGCATGGTATCAATGTCCTTTTTTAGTGTCATTGGTTGGCTTCCGTTCCATGGTAATCCAATCGATAGTCTCTTGATACCGTACAAAGAAAGCATTGTGTGTTTGTCTGAACCAGCAGTCATCAAATACTCCATAAACTGAGAACGTCCTTTAGGAGGAAAAGGAGCTATTACAAATTTAGGATCTCGGTTGATTAAAGCAAGTGGTAATTCTGTACACCCTATTATCAGTATAGAGATACAGTAAATACTAGTATTCACAATGTGGTTTCTTACCATCATCGGCTGATAACTTGGAAAGATCTGATTCTGTTTGTACTGTATTTCTGGACTCAACCGCTCTCTTTAAAAGCCATTGCTTCAATGGGAAAAGCAACCAAGAGGTAAATCCTGAAATAATTGGGTATCTTCAATTGTGCCACGGCAAAGAAGATCAGTTAAAACCTGCAGTAGTTAGCTATATGACAATTAAGACTTAATTTGAACAGAATACTTACTGGTGCATCATTGAAAGCGTGAAGACTAACAAGTAATTCATCACTTTCCAATTGCTGGTGATGATGGGTGCGGAGTTCTGGAAAAACATTTCCAAACCCGATGGAAACGCCAGAATAATTGAACATTTCAACATAAAATGTATCTGCAATATCACGGCAGTCAAATATCCTTTGTCTTGCTCTCTACTTCTATTCTAATCTCTAGACCACTATCCTCAGACTTCTTTGATTTTGACCATACAATATGTCAACCGTGGGTTGGAGTGTCTACTATGCGGAAATCTTGCGCTCTTTATATTGCTAGAATAGAATGGTGATTGATTACTAAGTCGCCGACTAGACTCATACATGAGGAGTCACTCGCCACCTGCATAGCCACTGGCGATTTGCAATGTATGTTCGCAATGGTTTCTCAGCGGAACCTCAGTTTTCCTTGGATATATAAAGCATATAATTCTCCTGTAGTTAGAGAGAATAGACAGACAGATTAGATCTTCTCCTCCTGCCCTGAATATCGTCTCAACAAGATTCATACATGATTACTCACTCGCCACTTACCATCTGCCATTTGCCACTTCATCATTTCTATGGAACCTTTAGGGTGCTGAGAGCGGGGTTTACTTTTTGTACTTGCAAGCTTCTAAATATAGTCCGGGGTCAGGAAGAACTTCAAGGGTCGCAGATGGACTTCCGTGATGCAAACCGTCCCCAGGTTATGGCCCGGCATGCTCCAGATTGCGAGCCGTCATGAGTTGCTTACCGTACGGAACATACACTTAGGAGATCAGCCTCCGTAGGGCCGCAGGGCTGTAGGGCATGCGGCCATGCGGCCATGCGGGCATACGCATGCCGAGGTCCGAGGTACGACACTCAGCTGTAGATGAACCTACTCAGAAGTATATATATAGCCTTCTAGGCCTCGTAGATATAATCAATCAAGTCATCTTTACCATACAATGTAACACACTTGATAAAATGAGGTCTGAGTGATCCTAGATGCCTAGAAACCTAAAAGCCGCGGTGTGAGGTACAGATATCACAGGGCAGTGGCATAATTGACACTCCGAATCAAAGAACATCATAATCACCAAACCACAAAATCTTTACTACAAATGCCGTTCTTCTCAAACCACCACCACTGCCACTATTACAACCTCATCAATAAACCCCACTCCTTCACCCCTCTACATCTCCTTATAAGCCCGGCCACTGAGCCGTTTTGCAGCGTCATCATTTGGCTGCGCATTCCCAAATCCACACCCGCCGTCCCGCTGCTGCGCTATAACGGGGCCTGCACACTTGCCGGAATTGAAGCCGCAGCAGGCAGACGCGCAGTCTGCGTCCGCGGTGCATTTACCGGTGATGAACTGTTTTCCCGGTGTTGGTGTCGCGGTGTTCTTGCTACCGTTGTCGCCGTTGTTCGCTTTGCTGTTGGCGCTGCCGCGGCCGGTGGGGTCATTCGGTGTGGCGTTTCCGAAACCGCAGCCGCCGTCGCGCTCCTGAGCTACGATTGGCGCGGCGCATTTGCCGGAGTTGAAGCCGCAGCAGGCGGAGGCGCAGTCAGTGTCGGCGGTGCAGGCGCCGGTGATAAACTGGGTACCTTGAGCTTGGGCGAGGCCCACTGGGGGCAATGTTAGCGGGAATGTGGCGGGGGGTAGCAGTGGGACGAACAGTTCAGCAGCGTGAAGGCGAAGAGGAAGGTTTTCTGGATGGTGAACATATCGAGAGTTGGTGTAAAATAGAAATGCTGAAAAAAGGTGATTATTATTATCGTAGGAGGAAACCGGCCTCGAAAATGTAGTGAAAAGATCGAGTGATCGTTAAAAGATGGTGATGATGTTGGTGGTGATGAGGAGGAGTTGGATGGAGCGGCGCTGTCGCTTTTATACAGCAACACATCGTTCCGGACGTCTGGGTACGTACCCGTAATCCCGGAGGACAATCCGGGGCATTGGCCAAGAGATACCAAAATGACAAGATCTGGTGTTTCGACAGACACTGGGCGGCAGATCGAGCGGACGGTGTTTGAAGCTGCAACTAGGCAGAGCGTGATCACAGGAAGAATCCCGACTTCGAGGTCGGGGTAGACTTCAACCTCTTCAACCTTCACTGATGTTCCACATGCTCTGTTGAGGATAGTGCGTTCGAGACTGTTTCTGCATCCGCCGCCGTGGGTCGCAGCGACGTGCATGGTTGGACACTTGCACATATGACAGACACAAAACAACAGCCAGGGTCGATGACGCCACTCGGTACAGGACCAGAACCAACTATGGCTTTCTAGAAGGTGTCCGGTTGGATCGTCTCATAGTGGGTTCGTGTGTTGGATGTTGGTCGTACAAGCTGTGTGGCTGAAACCACCTTCCGACGTTGGTGAGCTTCCTTAAGCGCGGTTATGCATATTGACCATTCCCCGAAAGGGGATTTGCCAAGCCGGAAATTTTATGTACCTTCCGGATACGGTAATTATTGACAACCGCCAGAATGCTGGAATATGGGTTAGGACAACCCGTTTCAGCACCATAGGCTGAACTCAACCACGGCTACATTATGTAACCCCCTTGCGCACCACACTCACCAATGTTTGTGAACGTTTCAAAAGTGAAGTCGACTCCGCACAGGAGCACCGTAAGATGGAGTCTGTGCTGTGACGACCCCGTCCATCATGTTTCTATGGTTCTATCACCAATGATATCTTGTTTCGAGGGCGCTGGCGCTTCTGCACCAGTGCTCTGCGCGACCTGCTTGGAGTATTTCAATTCCCCTTAATAATAGCGAGCATCGCCTGCAGCATCGCGACCTGAGCGGCGATCTGCTTCGAAAGGTTCAAGCTTTGGAGAGAGAAACAGGGGGAAGGTAGCTTGGGATTAAGCCTGCTTGTAGGGGTCGCTTACTTTTTCCAGAGCTAGGAGCTCAAATTCAACCAAGTCCTTAAACCCTAGCCCATGCCTACACCACACCTCATCGGAGCAATTCCTAAAACAATGTCCCCCAGCTCTCCCTTCGCTAACATCCTCCCAGCTGTCGATCGCCAAATGCCTTGCCATATCCAACCGGTACTGCAACATTTTCCCAACATTCACTATGGGTTCTCGGGTACTGCTAGAGGTCAATTGTTTTGTTTGTTTGAATCATATTGTATTCGGCTGCTTGCGGCAATGACATAATCTACCCTTTTCCCCGGTACTTCTCCAGTGTGACCGTCAGGTGTCCCTTCTTGTCTCTTGAAGCAAAGTTGTACCCTCCCTTTCTTCTCCCCCCTTATTTTTTTTTCCTTGTACTAACTACATTCTTTTCCCACCCTCCTCATGCCGTGCCCATCCCCTCCCTATGCCTCCATAGCTCTCCCGATGTCATTGTCCATCAAAAACTTCAATATTGCCTTTTCTTCTTTTGTATCAAAAACTTGTGCCATTGGTACTCTGCCTCTCTCCTTCATCTTACACTTCTTCCTCAACTTCTCCCACAGAGTATCCTACTGTCGCTTCCACTTTTTGCACTACTTGAACAAGTGGTCTACTGTCTACATTGAGTGTCCACACCACCAGCACTCTTTGCTTTCTTTCTTCTTAATGCGTTCCAAATAAACTCCTGTCAGTGCATGCCCCACTTTTAACTGGGGAAACCTTCCATGACACTTTTCTAGGTTTCGCCCAACAGCTTGCTCATCCTCCTCTTTATATTCATTCTGTACCCTCCCTTTTTGCCATTGAACTTCGCCTTCCACCACTATTCAGTTTCGATCCACTTGGCTTCCGTGACCCTCCTCTGCACCTTTGCCATCAACCATTCTTTGTATCCTGTCACTAGCTCCAGCGTGCACTCTACTCTTTCCGCGGCTGCTTTCGCTTGATTGTCGGCTATTTCATTTCCTTCAACTCTGAGATGGTACCCACCAGTACTCTACCTGTGCTCCCATTCCCACGATTTTGTTGTTCCGCTGAATGCGTTTTTGGCCATCTGCTGTCCAGAGCCTAGCTTATCGTCTTGTACCCGTTGTGAGGTCAATCGTGATATCGCCGATGCCTTCTCCGTACTATACGATCATGTTTTCAACCGGAACAATCAAAAGTTGTGCATAGGTATGCCTATCGAGCCCTTGCTGCAATATTGACCAATATATATATACTTACACCTCTTCGAGCATTAGTCTACAGCAGACTGCAACAATCAAGTTTGCCTGATCTTAGATACTTTGGTAAACAGCTCCAGCGCAACAAATGCTATAGCCGGGCATCATCGCTCACATTTTTCCCACCGCAAGCTCTTCAGCAGCCAATACCGCAACTTCTCCTACCAACTGCACGCTTGCCATTGGCTCAAAGCTGGAAATGGTGGTTCTCTACGTGCAGAACTGACGAAATATGATGGTGAAGTTTGGAGTAAGCTTAAGGGCATTTCAGTTCTGGAAAGCGAAGTGCACTCTAACCAATGGCATTTCCTCTGGCACTCCAAAGACAAAACCAAGCAAGTTACCTGCTACACTCGGATCCAGAAGTTTGGGTTCTGTTGAGGGGCGACAATTTTCATTCTAACTACATTATGGGAAGCTTGGACTCCTTCCAAACTTCGAGAAATACAGACAGAAAGCATGGTGTTCATGATGATAAGGGTTTTTGCATGATGCGCTTTTCATATGACATCTGATAGAAAGACTGGCATCTAATGTGAGTAAGATACCCAATACGGTTTGTAGGGGGGAAGCAGCGGGAGGGCAGACCGATTCACTGCTGTAAGTTTTATTGTGATGCCCATTTTGATAGTGCACAGCATCCACATGATAGTTTCTATCTCCGGATGAAAACCTCACATGAGGCCCGAATTCCATCTTTCAATGAAGTGTAGTACTTTAGGGAGTGTGGTCAAAAGATGGCTGGGACTGCCGATAATTCCTACAGTATCCATAAGCAGATGTAAGCAAAGAATCAAGTGAAATGCACGAAAGCTACTGATAGCCTGCTTCCCAATACTCCACAGAAGGGCATGGAAGATTTATAGCGCATCCACGTGGGACACTGCCGGCGGAATTTCTGGTATTAAGGAATTCCTCTAAGCCATATGTATTACTCGCATGCGCCATTCGTTGATGCAAATTCCCAGACTGCAGCATATTCAAGCACTCACGTAACTGCTATCGAGTGATTATTCATCACAACTAATGTTACCCGGAGCGGTGCATTCTCAAGCTTCGTTCGGTAGAGAGTAGCTTCACTATTCGGAGTGGTGCGTTTTGTAGCTTCGCAATTCGGAGCAGCGCATTCTCTAGCTTCGTTCGGTAGAGAGTAGCTTCGCTATTCGGAGCTGTGTGTTCTCTAGCTGCGGTAGATAGTAGCTTCGCTATTCGGAGCGGTGCATTTTCTAGCTTCGTCTGGTCGAGAGTAGCTTCACTATTCGGAGTGGTGCATTCTCTAGCTGCGCTCTGCTCTCCGAGACGAGTGATAGCCACTGACATCTTTGTTAAACTTAGGAGTTCTAGAGTTGTCTTATCGTGTTGTCTATATACGTGGAGAATGACTTCTCTTATATACTATGGTAAGTACGGTATCATGATGTCAGGCCGAGGCCTGCAGGCATGCCATCAGGCCGAGGCATGGACGTCATGAAGTCTTACGCCACCATAAGCCCATCCAGAGATGGCCGCACCGTCATGACAGATGACATCGGTCAAGTAGCATATTGCAACAATCTTTGTTACTTTAGATTCTTAATTGACTTATCTCCGAGGCCCTGAAAGCCCTATATATATACAGTACTCCGGAGAGCAGGTTCGTACAATCCAACTATCTATAGATACGGCTGAGCCTTGTCAGCCCGTATCATCAGCTCGTATCCATAAGCCCGTATCCATAAGCCTTACAAAGGCTGACCTTCTAAGTATATATGTAACAATCTTAATCGGACGCGTCGCGAGTGATCGTGTGTGTCCCCGCTCCGAGGGCATTATGCTAGGTATAACAGCCATCATGTATTGTGTTTCGATCGCTTCTGATGTTTGTTAGGCCGTCCGAAGTCGAGAGTTGCTGTTTTAGTGCAGGCTTCTCATCCAGAATCCATCCAAAACCCATCTAAAACTACACGGGTTTCCCATTTTGTATCATTTCATGTCATTTCGTGTCATTTCATGTCATTTCGTGTCAAATCGCCCGCGGACCAAGAACGGCTGGTTACCAAGTTCTATCAACTAAAGTCCGGGAATGCGTCCACAGGAGTATACCTGAAACGCTTCGGACACCGAGAAGACGACAAGTGCTGGTGGTGCGGAGGAATGACAGCCCAGACACGGGAGCACCTCTTTCGCCATTGCAGCCGGTGGAAAGAAGAACAGCAGGAACTCTGGAGAGAGGTCGGAAAGGCGATGGGCTAGAAAGTGGGCAGATGCCGGAATATCCAGATCTCTGAACTGTTCTCCATGGAGCATGTGACCAGGCGGTGATCGACTTACTGGCGGCGACGGACATTGGAAAGTTCCCGCCTAAGGGAATTACTTTCAAAAGCACTAAGTTAGTGGGTCCACGGACCACTCTCTAGCCTGTGCTTTTGTACTAATGAGACGGTCTTCTTTCTCTTCCTTTCTTTTCTTTCCTTTGGGTAGTGAGCTTTTAGGTATGGTCAGTCTTTTATCTCTATCTCTATCTGTCAGCGGGGATGAAGAGTAGTGGGTGGGGATCTCTGCTACCTTGACCGGCTCGCCCGGAGGCGGAGAGGAATTGGTTTCTGTCATACTCTAGTTATGAATAAAACAAACAAAACAAAAGAACGGCTGGTTGCAATCAAGATCAGACAACGCGGGTCGATAGAGTGAATCCAGGAGACCAATTCACATTAAAGGATCATCCTTATCAGTCAAAAGTCCATGGAATTGACATGAGAGGAAGGGGGGGTGGGTTCCAGGCGGGGGGACCACACCATCCTCCCATGTCAACTCAATGAATATTTAGCTGATAAGGATGATCCTTTGACGTGAATCGATTCCTGGATGCCTTCTATCAATTCGTGCTGTCCAATCTTATTTCCAACAAGCTGTTCTTGGTCCGCGGCCAATTTTACATATCTGAGTGATTTCCGGTGCATGTTGTCCACGGAGTTAGATCGGCTAGAAAAAACCAAGATCGGGCAACGCCAATAGATGAAAGGCATCTAGGAGACTGATTGACGTCAAAGGATCATCCTTATCGGCCAAATGTTCATAGAGTTGACATGGGATGATGCGGGGGTGGGTGCCAGGAGAAAGGACATCCTAAAATCGGCTGCAGGGTAAGAACGGCTGGATGGATTTGAAATCGAATATTGCGGCCGGATAGAGGGTGAAGAGTAGATGATACTACGTCTAACAAGCATCTAAATTAAGGCAGATCTACCTGGAGTTGGGCTTGATAGATGTTTACGGGTATCATGGAGTATTGAACTGTATGAACTATACCTTCTTCTGAGTCTCCCCAGGATACTCTACACAATTCTGCCAGAATTGGATGCTTGTTAGACGTAGCATGATCTACTTTTCACCCTCTATTCAGCCGTGGTGTCCAATTCCATATCCATCCAGCCATTCTTGCCCTGCAGCTGATTTTATGATTTTAATGAAATCTGTCCGAAATCTGCGGGTAAAAACGTAAACTCACTGGCGGAGCAAATATGGCTGGTTGGAATCAATAACGGACAACCCGAATCAATACAGGGTATTCAGCAGATTGATTCACGTCAAAGGATCATCTATATCGGCCAAATATTCATGACGTTGACATGGGAGGATGATATGGTCCCCCCCTCCCCTGGTACCCACACCCTATCCTCCCATGTTAACTCTATGAATATTTAACCGATAAAATGATCTTTTGATGTGAATCAATCTCTTGGGTTCCCTCTATCGATCTGCGTTGTCCGATCTTGATTCCAAACAGCCGATCTAACTCCGCTAGCAAGTTTAGGTGATTTAACACGAAATGACCTGAAATGATCCGAATTTCGTGCTCAATCCCGCACGAAACACGTCCAAATCTCGTGCGGGATGGGATTGTTTTTGAGATCATGTTGGGAAGGCACTACAAATCAAATCTAGTTGGATGAGATTCAAATATGACGAAGGAAGACATTTTAGAAGCCTTGGAATCGCGATTCTGTCTTTAGTTGGTATGATGTCGGTCCCTATGGACTGTAGGGCCCCACAGTTGCGCAGTCTTATCATTAGTTGCCCTGGTTTGTTTGTTTGTAATCATATTGCATTCGGCCGCTTGCGGCCATGGCATAATCTAAAGCCTTTTCCGCGATACATCTCCAGTGTGAGTTTCGGGTGTCCCCTAGCCCTCTTGGATCCAAGTCGTATCTTCCCTTTCTCCTTCTCCCATAACCACCAAACTAAATACTAACAAATTTCCGCCCTCCTCTACCTTCATCCTCAACCTCCTCCCTCACCCCCGAGACTCTCCCGATGTCCGTGTCTTCCAAAAAGTCCAACACGGCCTCAACTGCATCATCTGTATCAAACACCTGCGACATAGGAATCTTTGCCCTTCCCCCTTTCCACTTGCACTTCTTCATAGTTGCCCTGGTCCGTCCAGTCCTAGAATCTTGCATCCCGAAAATTGTCGTCCCGTCCCGGGCATGGCCTTGCCCGGACGGGACGGACTATTGGGATGCCTGTTTTAGTCCATTCACGGAGGCGGTTCCTCCGCGGAGTACCTAGTCAGTTCGCGGATGCCCACCTTCCGTGATCGTACCGTCCGTTTACGGGGTCCGTACCCCACCTCCGTGAACTGACTAGTTCATTCACGGAGTCAGTCAAAATTCCATATACCCTCCTCTGCACTCATGTATGTGTTGACACAGGATTTGTCCGAAAGGCCTACGAATTTCTAGATGGCCAGTGAACCTGCTAGAATCAACTGGAGTGTGATTGCTAATGGTCTGAGTCACGATGTAGACTCACGCCACTTGCTTAGCCACGGGTGGATTTGTAATGTATGTTCACGATGGTTCTTCAGCCAAGGTTCAGGATATTCATGGTTTTCCTTGAGTATATAAAGCATAGATTTCTCCCGTAGTTAGTTCTTTAGACAATCACTTTTGTATGATTGTTAATCAACCCCTCTGTGTACTCGATTGCTCTCAACAGTATGTGTATGCTCTGGCATGTAGGTACACTGCTGGCTCTATTCAGCTGAATTCATTCAGCACAACCGCGTACGTTCAGTGCAGCGCAATTGAGTACATTCAAAGTGTAAAGGAAACTACACTACTGTTCGTTGCAAGTGTTTCAAACCAAAAGCCGAGTGCACACTTTATTGCCATGGCCGAGATGGTGGTGCGCAGAGCATAAATACTGGAGCTTCTGTTGCGCCATCAGGTTTTTTCAATCTCGAACGCTGTGACCTCAATTGCTTAGCCTAGCTCATAGCAGTTCCAAAACTACACTATCTGAGCAATGTCGCCACTCGGCAGAACTGGGTGGAATCTAGCCAGTGTTCTCAACCGTCCCGTCCGACGGCCGGGGACGGTAGTGCCGTCCGACATCATGGCCGGACGGACGGGACGGCGCGAAAACCGTCCGTCCCGTCCTGGCATCTCAATGACGGCCGGATGGCCAGTGTCTGCCGGGGACGGAATATTCACCGTCCCCGGCAGTCATCCAAAGTCCCCGGCCGTCATCGGGCGGTTAGCAATATATTTAGATCCAACTGATATATCCTACACCCGAGATCACTGTTACCGAGACTGCACCCATCATACCGACCTGGAAGTCAAAGACACGTCAGCGTCAGGGTGCTGAAGGACCTTGCATTAATGTCAGAGTGATTGTAGCGAGTATTATAATGAGAATTATATAATTGTTCTAGTACACTGAGTAATATCCATGGATGTCGATAGATGACGGCCGGGGACGGTACTTCTCCGTCCCCGGCCGTCTCATTCGTCCGTCCCCGTCCTGCCTCAAAATGACGGCGCCGTTTCCGTCCTGCCCTCGGACGGACGGCATGACACCGTCCCGTCCCGTCCTGAGTAGTTCCCGGACGGACGGGACGGTTGATTTCACTGAATCTAGCAGCTCTAAAGCAGTTTGAGCAGTTTTCTGAGGGTTTTGCACTGTGTACTACGAATATATATATTCACATACAATGAGTATGGTAGTTAGTATCCTCACCATCAGAGAACGATCTGTATTCTTCAAATTGACATCGACATTAATTTTGAGAACCGACTCTTCTGCAGCCTCGCCGCCAGCATTGCGCTAGTACCGCATGATTTTAACCCAGACGAGCCAATTAGACTCAACTATAACGCTGCCTATGGTGACAAAACATCATAATGACTTCACTGGAACGAACCATAAGGTGAGCCATAGCCTTCCAGCCTGGGCAGCTGTAGAGCAGCTATCTGGTTGTAAGTGGCAACGTGACAAATTCAGAGCAGCTATCGCGCTGAACCGCAGACGGCTGCCCTCGCCGTAGTCGGGCTGGGCTATTGAGACCACTGCTCGAACGAAATACAAGATCAACTGCACAAGAGCCAAGTCTCAATCAAAAATGTCATCGAGTGAATACACAAGGAGATGCTTGCGCGCATGCTGATCCCACGTCTGTGGAGGATACCGCCCATGAGAGCAGTGATTTGACAGAACTGGATACTGAGGATGAGGAGGTTCTTGAGGAGGAAGAGGTCACTGGGGAGGAACAGGAAGAGGAAGAGGAGGAGGGCAATGAGGAGGGAAATGAGCAAGATGAGCCAGTTTCAAACGATGGCATCGAGCACAGTGTAATTGTCAGTGATCTCAACCGTCCCGTCCGACGGCCGGGGACGGCAGTGCCGTCCGAGATCTTGCCAGGACGGACGGGACGGCGCCAAGACCGTCCGTCCCGTCCTAGCATATGAATGACGGCTGGACGGCCGTTGTCTGCCGATGACGGCGTTTTCGCCGTCCCCGGCCGACATCCATCGTCCCCGACCGTCATTGGGCGGTTACAGAATACCGAGTGCTAAGCTCGTCATGTGATGTGGCACAGCAGCTGTGCAGCGTTAAAGCCACATCACGTGGTGAGCTTAGCACTCGGCGATATGAGTAAATTTAGATAATTTACAATCATGATTATAATCGAGTCCTAATTGCACGGGACAAGGGTTACAAATAGATGTTTTGATGAGATTATGTTTTAGAAATCAACATCCATGGATGTCGGTAGTTGACGGCCGGGGACGGTGAAAACTCCGTCATCGGCCGTCCTAACCGTCCGTCACCGTCCTCCTCCAAAAAGACGGCGCCGTTTCCGTCCTGCCCTAGGACGGACGGCGTTTTGCCGTCCCGTCCCCGTCCTAGGTGAGGACGGACGGACGGGACGGTTGAGAACACTGGTAATTGTAGTTGCGTCGGTACGTCCAAGACAATTTACAAATCCGATTGTAGGGATCACGATGATGTATAGAGTATATGGTTCAGCTTGACTGAGGGCTAGTGGAAGCAAGCCTCGCAACAGTACAAACTGGTACGGGATCGAGTGCAAAACTGTACTGAACTGCGTAATACCAACTGTTTGAATCCTCAAACTGTACCAGACCTATATACTGGTATACTGAACTGGTTTGTACCAACAAACTGCCAGTACAAACACTGCTAGTATAAACTGATATAAATGAAAAACTAACAGTACAAACAAGCTCCAATAAGAACACAACCATCCTTATGCAAGTGCAGTACATCATTTGGCACACACAAGTAAGTATCACTGAGTAATTATTGTTGGTGAGGTTTGTAAGTTCGTTATCACATGCCTTTGGTTTAGGTTTGAGTGTGGAGCTGCTTGCATTTAAGTTCTACATACGTGTCATTTAGATTAGATACTTGAGAGAGAATGTTTGGTACAGTGTTGTCAACCATCCCGTCCGTCCGACATCACTGAGGACGGGACGGGACGGCGGCTTGCCGTCCGTCCTGAGCCAGGACGGAACGGCGCCGTCTTTTTTGCGGCCGGACGGGGACGGACGGATGGGACGGCCGTTGACGGTAAATTTCCGTCCCCGGCCGTCCCCGGCCGTCATCCGCCGACATCCATTGATGATTTTCGAGTCAGCATACATAATAGATATTCAGTTACAATAAGTATATTTCTCCACTATCTTGACTGTGAAGCAAGATCTTTATTTATATCTCTAACCGCGTGCTCAAACTGAACCTGAATGCTTACTACTGATTGAGAGTCTAGAAATGTAGATATATCCATTTATACCTTGCACCACGCGCTCTACAGTTACAGTATATGTATTAATAGTAAGCGCCCGATGTCGGCCGGTGACGGTGGATGACGGCCGACATGCCGTCCTCAGCGGGCGAGGACGGGACGGACGGCCTTGGCGCCGTCCCGTCCGTCCTGCAGATATTGCGGACGGACGGGACGGTTGACAACACTGGTTTGGTATAACAATTATGCCACCCGAACATGTGTCACCACTTCCTCTCTAGGCCAGCACACACAGTTAGTAAGCAAAAGTGCAGCTGCACACATACCAACAGTATTACCCAGTAACTTATACCAGTACAATTTTTCATATGTACTGCAGTTTATGACACTCCAACTGTACCAGCAATTTCTCAAACTGTACCAACTAACTGTTTGCCGGTACTGGTATTTGCTAGTATACTGGTACGTACAAGTATACTGTTCCGAGGCTTGAGTGGAAGTGAATTGGTGGGCGGGGCCTGACGGATGACTGTCGGCAGCCGAAGGTAAACCCTGAGTTTGAGTTTGAGCTTAAGTTTGAGTTTGGGTTGGAGACAGAGTGGGAGGAAGTCAGCAGCGAGGAGAGGAGTATATAGGAGGGGCGGAGGGTCAGAGGTTGGGCAAGCAGCGCCTTCCACATCAACCCACCCACCCGCAACATACATATATTGTGTTTTTTTAAGTTCTGTATTTTCGACTGTACACCTAGTACAGGGCGTCCGGCCTCGACCGGGAGAGACCGGGCGGAGTGGCGTCCACAGCGGTGGCCTCTACTCCTTCGTGGCTGCAACCTTTTTTATGCTTCGTTTACTATTTCATTTCGGTTTTTCCTTTCTGTGTCCATTTTTGTTATCCAATTGTTTGTATATGACTGTCAATGTAAAAGTGCGTGTCGGAGGGAAGAGCGAGCCCACTAGTTATAATCATTCGTTGACTCCGCGAATGAACTAGTCAGTTCACAGAGGTGGGGTACGGACTCCGTGAACGGACGGTTCATTCATGGAAGGTAGGCCTCCGTGTACTGACAAGGTACTCCGCGGAGGAACCGCCTCCGTGAATGAACTCGAACAGTATATAAGCCACGAATCTCATACAAGCCACGAACCTCATACAAGGTTGGAAACAGAAGACGAAACACATATATGCAACACTGTTGTTGCATAAATAGATCTGACCGATGACGTAGCTGACTGTAAGCCGGCTGATGGTAGGACATAAGGCACACTGATCTCCTGTACTATATATCTGGAGTCTTTCTCCTTCTTTCTCTCTTTACACTTAGTATCTTAATCTATACACACGGTTCTCCCCTCATTATTGCAACAACTGTTGTTGAAATATTGATTGCTAGAGAAGCTTAATTATTCTATCTAAGAGGCCATAAGGCCATATATATATATACGGTACGAATATGTACGTACTCATCATCTATGTATAGAGACGGCTGAGCACCGTGAGCCCGTACAAGAGTTTGCCCGTACGAGAGCCCAGCCCGGTAAGCCCGTATGAAGGCTGAGATCTATTTATGCAACACTCCCCCCTCTTGTTACGCTCCGTGGAGCAAGAAACAAACAAACAAACGAAGATGATACGCAACTTGTGATTCCAAAATAGCCTCCTTAAAACCCTGTATGAGAAGTGAGCAGGGAAAGAGTATTACCATAGCCTGAGGATGGCCATCCATATAAACAAAGAAATCAGTATTCCCAAAAAAAAAGTGAAAAAACCTTAAAACAAATCTTAAACTGATCTCCATTACCATAAACCCATTGCATTCGTGAATTTCGTATGCTTATCCATAACAAGTGCTTTTGTGAACATATCTGCCACATTTTCGTCCGTGTGCACATAGGAGTAATTAACTATTTGGCACTTGTGCAGATCTCGATTATTGTGATAGTGAACGTTGATGTGCTTAGTGTGAGCCTTCATGATTCCCGTTGTGATGTGAGTGAGAGCGCCATGTTCGTTGCAGTTAATTGGCAGCAGTGAGTCTTTCTGAGACCCATCAATATCCTTCTGCAATTGGAGTAACCATTTTGCTTCCCTGGAGGCCACCGAGCAGGCGATGAATTTGGCCTCGTGAGTTGACATGGCGATGAAGCTTTGATATCCAGACTGCCATAAGACAGCTCAATTGCTAGCAAGAAACACATAGCCTCCCTGAGATTGGCGGTCCGAGCTGTCATTGGCCCAATCGGAATCCGAGTATCCTACAAGACTCTTGCCGATGCCAATGCAGATGCTGATGTTTATACTGTTGAAATGTAGTCGAAAATCGGCTGAAGATTTGAGATACTGAAT